>JAFEMH010006723.1:0-114696 GCA_022495995.1 Adenophora triphylla var. japonica | reverse complement strand
TAAAAATTATTCCCAATCTACCATGATTAGATGTAGCATGTTAGACAAGGAATGATGATGGTAAACAAAACAATTTTATCACTGGAGTAAAGGAACCATCAACATATGCACAACCAACTCTGCAGAGTGAGTGATGCCTACTTGGATAATACTACCCCCGTCTCAGAAGAAACTGTCCTACTTTTCATTGTTTGTCCCAACATAACCAATCCCATTTCTTAAAATAGTAATAGTGTAATTTGAACTGCATAAAAGTGAAAGTAAAGTATGCTACATAAAATCGTTGACTTGTCAATGGGACAGTTATTTTGGGAAGAAGAGGATACACACACACACACATGTACAACCGCAAGCATGAATATATGCGAGGGGCATACCTAGGCCCTCTCAGTGCCAGCAAGCAATTTATCACCTTCAAGGATGAGATCTCAAGCAAATGGGCATGAACAAGTCAATTAGGTGTTGATAGGATAAATGATTCAAAATATGCTTAAATAAATCTGTTTTTGAATATCACGTTTACAATCTATTACATGAAACAAGTCTTTCAAGATTAAGCCGTCAAATTTAATTGTTGAATAGTAAAAAAAAATGCTAATTGGTAACCTGAGTCTGCAAAAAAATTTCATCGTAATGGCAATTTTTAAAGTTAATTACGCGCCGGAAGTATATTTGAGAAAGGAAACCTTCACCATTATCATCAAGTTTTAAATGGGAATACATTCATAAAAGGTAGAATATATGCAAGAAACATTCAGTAAAATCATTGACCCTAAATGGGAAAAGATTTTATGGGGGAGGGAGAGCAGCATACAAGAAACAAGCACAAACAAGCCCAGTGGAATACCAATATAGAGGAAAAAACAAAGAAAATGCTGAAATATACTGATCCCTTCATGACAGTATTGAGTGTATTTTTGACTTTGAGATAAATTTAAGAAAGCTGGCTTTTAAACAATTTTAAGTAAATATACACAAGCATCCTCATTATCCATCTTATCGATTTACAGTATTTGCTAAAAGGTGTTTTTTCGTAACTTAGAAATGGACACTCATTTTGGGACAGAGGAAGCAATAGTTTACCCCTTGATTGGAGCGACATGTATCCGACCAAGTATCTCCGTCTGACCAACTCCATGAGCAATGCCCTTGTAACGTTGATCCAAGAGCCTCCCAACAATCTAAAACAGTAAATAATAACAATGGAGTTTTCACTCCTTGATTAGTACACATAATCAAAGCCTCAGACAAACAAGAACAAATATAGTCACAGCAAAATACAAAGCCAATGATACCAATTATTTGACAAGATGAAAAACAGTTCACTGCCATGCAATATGTGCAGAGACTTCTATTAAATTGTCATTTTAGGCCTAAAAATGAACAAAATAGAAAGTATTTGGAGAATCGAAGCAGCAAAATGAAGTTCTTAGATAAATTTCAGTATTATCCTTCACTCTAGAATGGTAGAAAGAAAAGTTACTCCAATGAATAGATACCACCAGAAAAGCGTTCTACCCCTTCCCAAGAAGCAAAATAAAAAAATCCCTTTGACATTGATCATTCATTAAATACTTTTTTTCCAACACAACTTTTCTAGTGCAGATCCTAACTAGTATAGATTTGTATCACGTGGTATCCATTTCATTTAAACAATCAAGTGCCAGTGACGTGGCATTCTCAAACAATAAATATAGAAAATGCATTATGCACCGATCTATGAATAAAAAGAATCAAAGATTCAGTTTCATATTCCATGTTCATGCCCGACCGACATAGCTTTCTTACCAAATAAAACATGACTCAAAATACAATTCAGATAATTTTCGTACAATAATAGATCAGTTGCCTCCTGAGATTTGAATAGCTTTAATAACTCCATATTGATCTTTGGCATGCTACACAAGACATTATCAAAGAATTATCTTCCCACTAAACCAGTCAATGGATGTGCGCCACAGTTTGGTGTACGCTAGAACTATTTTCATATTGGTTGCTGGCATGTATGCACATTGAATGTATGGTGTACACGATAATGCAACATCCTTGTCAAAAATTGCTTGCTCACTGGAGTACCTATCAGCTGTTTGTAAGCTTAAACTCACTTGTCTTAATTGCCAAATCAATAGAAAAACATAGGATGATATACATTTCAGAGAGAGCTGACACAAGTGTAACTAGTAACAACACATGCGTAATAAGAAACCTATAAAAGAGGCATGGAAGCTTAATACAAGCACGGTGTGCAAATATTTTGAAGATAATAGTTTTCATCACATCCATAATTTGCCTACTTAAATATAGCTGCTGGTAAGAAGTAAAATAGTCCATTAAACAGATTAGCACATACCCCAAACGCTCTGCACAATCTTTAGATATAATAGTTGACTGAGCTCCACTATCAACAAATGCCTGAAAGGAGGTGGAATACAATCAGCTTTCATGAAATCAACTTGAAAGGATTGAACCAAGAATGTGATTATGGTTAAGGGGGGAGAGAGAGAGAGAGAGAGAGAGAGAGAGAGAGAGAGAGAGAGAGAAACTAGTACCTGCTTCACCAAAAGTGAGGTGAAAGCAAGTTAAAGTGTAATGAGAATAAGGTGTCATGAATGCCGTCAGTCCCTAAGCAATTTCCATATTTTTATTTCAAGAGACATTTAAAAAAATTGCTTTTAAGCACTTTTCACAGTAATAATACATGAACACTTTCAGTGCGCTCATCATAGGACTACATGGTTGTAATTATAAATTAAAATGTGATGATAAAAAAATGAAGGTTTAGTTTTTATTTAAAAAGAAAAGGAGGCTTAGTGACTTCACCAAAAATAGACATTCATTTAGGGACAATTTTTTTAGGTAAGCGGACATTCAAGCTACCTTCAAAGGGACACCATTGACTTCCATGTCGACATACAGCATAACCTGAAATTTTGCATCGAATTAATTCACCAACAAAATAAATAAGTAACTACAGTTCTTAAGGAGCTAGCCAGAGTACACATACCACTCTCGAAAGCTTCTGGGTTGTGTTCCTAGTGCAGCTTCCCAATTCTCGTCAATACCTCTCTGCAAAATCACCATAAATATTAAGTGAGCTCCCAATCTTACTAGAGAAGATCATAAAAAGAATAAAAATTTTTGAGACGACAGAAATTGGATGAAATGTTTTAAGAGACAGCGACTAATTTAGTCAAAGTGAAAACTATGCGCAACAATTTGCTTAAATATGTTCGCATATAAAAGCTTGTTTTAATTGCAAAATCCAAAGTATTCCTGGACCAACAATATGGCATGCTTACTAACAAGCAGCAAAAGGTTCAAACAACAAACATTGATCATTACCTGGAACAGGAACTGTTTAGGCAAGATGGAAAGGAATTGTGATAAAGGGACACTCTATGGCTAGGGGAAATCTTTATGGTAGTGCTCATTAGTCATGGTTAAGAACGCATAGTGGAGGTTAACTACCAAAAGTTCCAATGACTTGATGAGCCATTACACCAAGAGCTCGAGTATTACCACAAGAACATCCACTCAAAAAGTTCTAGAATTTTATCGACAGATAACAAGGTTTTGGCACAGTAAGCTTTTAGTGATGTTGACAAAACTCTACAAAGAGCAAATGCGAAGATCACTAGCTAACCTTGAAAGAAGAACTATAACTAAGAATGAAGAGCAAGGGAAAGGAAGAGAAGAAAACAATTACCTGGCGAATGGCGGCTTCAATTTTCTTCTGTGCTTCCACGTCAAAAGGATCTGCATAAAGTAGTGCCTGCATAGTGGAATAACTAAATCACCAGCAGAACAGCTATAATGTACAAGGGTGAGAATGAAGACTAAACGACATCAGAACAAACATGATGTTTACTGGTTTGAATCAGAAGAGATGTGATGCAGTCTCATCCATACTGCATATACCTCCTCCAATATTCAGCTAAGGCCAAAAAAGATTTTGCATTTACATTCCTGGGAGAAAAGCACAAGGGTTTCACTTAACTAAAACCTACTTTTCGCCCTTTTATAAGATTGCAAGGCTAGGTGCTATGTAAAAATCAGGAGTATTTGTCTACACTGATTGGCGATCGGAACAAAGCATAGATATCAGTCTTGTCACATGAGAACAATATGCATTAAAATTTTGATATTCAGTTGAAAGGGACATTTATCAGGTATTCTGTGGGAACCCAAATTTGTGTAAAACTAACAAAGCAGCTTTAGAAAACTTGGGAGCTAACAAACAGTAATAAGGTAGTCAAAGAAGTAGATAGGAAACTGAACACTCAATTAGGTAGCATAACATATTATAAATGCAAAGGGAACTAAAGTAGAGTCTTCCTTAATACAAGCTACTTACCATCTCCTCCTCCTGTTTACGGCGTAATTCAGATCTCTCGACGATTGCGCGCCCTTAAAACATCCTGCAGCTTATTGAGATCATTCCCGAGAAGAACTTGTGCTAGCTCCAGGATCGAGGCTTTGTCATCTCAAACGGATTTGCTAGGGTTAGGAGGCAAGGGGGAATAAACCACGGATTGGAAACCAAAATGATAGCCGATCATATAAAATGAGGCAGAAATTCAAATCACTGGAGCAAATTGGTGAATAACCCTTATCCACATTATGAAAAGATAAGAGCTAACAAACTAAGCTAGGAATACATGTCAAACTTTAAAAAACTTCCATTTAACTCCTACAATTCTTGAATGATCCCTGTCAGATGTCTGATTACTAATTGCAAATGGATATGTTGAAAGCTTTCTTAAGCTTATTTTGAAAAACTCGAATAATACAATCAATTGTACCATGATTGTCAATTAGCTCTGGACATATTTGTCGTATCAATTTTAGCCAGTCGAAGTGCCACTATTAGTATCATTAGTGCATGACAGAACCAGCATATATGGATTAGATCGACCAGCAATCACAAGGAGCTATAATGATTTGGCTTTAACCCATGCAAAGTTATCAGGGAAAAAAAGTTCAAATAACTCCCATCTCTAGCAACTCTATTATATGCTGATGACCTCGAATTGGACAGAAAAGATTTGGACAAAAAAAGGATTCATGAAGCCAAATGCACAAAACTGAGCTAAGTTGAATACAAGAGAATGATAAAGCAACAGCATAGCAGTCCCTTATATCACTAAACAAACCCCAGTTCTTTGACAATTTCTAGTCCTATAATCTACATTAACTTCTTCCCGAATTTAGTCTTTTCCAATCAATAATGACGTCAAATTTAGTTTTTCTCAATCAATAATGACATCCCAGTAACAAAATCAGATATATAACTTGATCACTAACAAGCCTAAGTTCTTGATGAATGCTGGTCTGATTATGTGCTTATGACATCCCCAATGATGTAATCCGAACAAATACACAACGCAAATCTCTATTACAGAATCCCAAATGGGCCTCATAGAAAAGTGGCAATGTATTTCAACCTGAAACAACTGGCCCATTGTATTAGAATCACTCCGAATTTGCTGCTGGAAAGCAGCTGGGTTTACGGCTGACCCATCTGGATTGAAGCTCACTTCAGCGGCTGAAACCACTGAAATATTTGAGAACCCATTGATTACATGAACATGAGAGCCCCTGGCCATTTAACAACACAACAGTGGCACCAATACAACATATTCATAATAATGGGGTATCAGTTAGAAATTCAAATTTGCAATGCGAGTTGGACCGAGTGTAAATAGTAAATATCAAGCATGGTAAATGAAATGATGAATATACAGCAAAACGTTAACATTAAGCACCACATTCATTCCCAATTGGCATGTATTTGATTAGTTGTCATTCGCCACGTGATTACAGGCTACACCAATTTGTGGATGAGAGTTCGATTGTGCACCAAGAAACAGCTATAGGTGATAAAATTGAAGTAGCATTAGAAACCATCATAACCAAGCCAGTCACCTTAGTTGTGTTGTATCAGTTTATCTATCAGTTTACCACTATGAAGACAATATTTTTTTATGTTTGAGGTAATAGGATAGCGTCATAGCCTCATAGGTGATAAAATTGAATACAAGCAATAGCAAATTTAAGGATTTTTTTTTTTTTAATTACAATTAAATTATACACAAAAAAGGGTCAAAAATAACCAGGACACATATACTACTACAAACATATGCAAAGCACACCTGGAAGTAGCATTAGAGACCATCATCACCAAGTCACCATCATTAACGCCGAGAACGCTCAGTTTCTCAGCATTCCTCATCTCCTTTCCATTATACAACAACTGCTGCTGCTGAAGTGGCACTTGAGACTGCTCACACACATTCAGATAAACAAATTACCGTGTTACCATAAATGATGGATGCAAATTACAGGGTCAAGTTGAATTATCGCTAAAGATATTTAAATACAAAATACATAAGTGGAAGAAGGAAATCTCACCTCGACTTCAAGCAAGGCTTTTAAGTTCTCGACCTGATAAGAAAACAAAATCGATGTCTTTGTGTTAGTTTTCGTGAAATTCAAAGCTGAGATTAGGGTTTAAGGGCGAAAGGGGGAGGGCGGAGATGAATTACAGATTCATCACGATCGATTTCCAAGGTAATGATCTGTTCGTCGGCGGTCATAATAGTTATCTTCATCTTTTCTCCGATTGGAATTCCGATTCGTCGGAGCTCAAGCTTTTTCTTCTTTTCTTTTCTTTTCTTTTCCTTTCCGTTCTCTTGTTGACCAATGCCTGGATCGTAACTTCGGAGCTCTTTTAACTTGTACCTAGGGCTTGGACACCTGGAATAGTTACCGCCGCCCGTAAGTGGCTTGCAAAGGAGAAAAACAGAGAATTACGATCTTAGCCCTCATAAACTAAGGAGTATACTCCCTCCATCCCGTAGAAGAGTATGAAATTTCCTTTTTGGGCCCCATTTAAAGGGCACAATTCAAAAATGGAAAGTTTTTATTCTTAACTTTATTTGTGACCCACTTATCATACTCTCATGATAAATATTCACTAACTATTTTTCTACCCCACTTTCTTTTCTACATGCACCTTTCACTCGCAGCATTTATTCCACTATAAACTTTTTCTCTTTCCTACATCAATTTTCTTAATTTAGTACGAGCGCAAACTTTCGCTTACTTCGAGCGGGACGGGAGGAGTACATAACTACCAATTTTAATGCGAATTAAAATTGGAGTGTTGTTGTTCAATATAAATTTTTTTAACTACCTCTTTATATACTCCTCTCCGTCCAGTTACATATTTCACACTTTCTATTTTGAGCGTCCAATTACATACTTCACACTTTGTCTCCTACATTATTTTAATACTCACAACACCATTATAATTTACTATTCCCTCCACTCATTCTCTCTCCTATTTTACTTTTACACTCATGACATTATATCATTATTTTTTCCTTAATCCATGCGTGAGCGATGCTTAGTGAAGTATGTACTTGGACGGAGGGAGTATGTTGACAAGACAAAGACTTATACGAGAACAAGAATACCCGTCTCATTCATGAGACGGGTCGGATCCATGACCCGCCCAACAAACAGTTCACGCACAACACGCGAACGCAGCCTTCTCTCTCTCTCTCTCTCTCTGCAGACGCGATTACCTTCCCTCTCCTGCGTCGTCTTCTTCACCTCAACCCGAGTTCTCCCTCAGTGGCTACCTCACCCAAATCAATTCCTTCTCCTAAATCGTCTTCCTCTCCTAATTCCTCTCTCCAAACCAAAAACAACCACCGTTCTCTCTCAACCCCGATTTAACGGAAAAACCTCACTGGCGACCTATCCCTCTCGATCGCTCCTCATTGTTCTTCTTCTCAGGCCCAAATCCCTCTCGATAGGCCCAAAAAAAATAATAATTAATTTTGTTTTTTTTTTCGATTTGTGAAAAGTAATAGTTACTATAACATAATGTAATGATTGTATGCATATAAAGTAATAGTTTGTGATGTCGCAGGAAATGTGCTTATCAATCTTCCTCCACGTGGTAGGACTGATCACCTAGCTCCTTGACCTGAAATCAGAACCCACGACTAGCCGGATGTGTCTCCGGCTTAGACCCTCGGGCGTGAGAGTAAGTATTTGATGATAGGAGAGCTAAAATGTATTGAATAAATGGAATTCTGATAACAAAATAGCAGTTACCTTATAACCGTGATAGTGATGAAGTATTTATAGTTGGTGAGAGCGGTTATTTTTGGTATGGCTACATAAGCTCCGAGATTCTAGGGACAGTTACATGTAATGTGAACGTGTCCTAGAACGCTCACGATTTGTAGGGAAGCCGATTATGGCAAGAGTTATCGTTTATGCTATGCAGATTAGGTTGATGCTTGCTTCGGTAGGTCGAGGTCGACACTTGTGTTTGGAGTCGACATTGTCCGAGTAGAGTTGGGCCGGACCGAAATATGGCGGGTCATAAGGTCGGACTAAGTTAGGTCGGGACTAATAGGTCGGACAATGAACTCGGTCGGCGATGCGTGAGATGGGCCTTGAGCCATGTAATGATTGGGCACAGCCCATAGAAGATGGCGGCAATAATTGCTTGTGGATTGTGCTTTACTCGCTTGGGCCAGCTAGATGCTTTTGGTATGTTCAGTGGCCCCCAACTTTCGAGTTGACTTTGTCGACTAGGAAGTTAAGGAAATTTTGGTGAGCATTGTTGTGACTCGCGGAGTGTTACTCGCTGCGAGGTTGTAGTCGATCATGATGACGTGGCACAATCTTGGAACGTCGAATGTTTGAACGGTCGAGATCTTGGAGAGCGCCGTTTTCGCAATGATTCTTGTTTGACGCTTGAGAGTCGCCTTGGAAATTGTTTCCCTTCATTAATTAGGAAATCAATTTTCAAATTTTCTTTTCCACTTCCAATTACGGAAAATATATATAGCGAGAATCCTTCTTCATTTACAACTTTTACCCTCTACGATTCCTTGAATTACGGCGAAAACAACGAAAGGGCAATCGGATAAATCAAAGCTTTCGCCTCAGTACGTAATCCTTCTTCGCTCGAGCTAATTTTAAGGTATTCCTCTGCCTCTCAATATTAGGGTTTTATTTCCGTAATTTCTCCAATTCCGCCGTGGCTAGGACCTTTAGCAAGAACACGGAGCTTGGTATGGGTCTTGTAGTGTCAGGTAGGGTTTATAAACACTTGAACGGAGAGTGGAGAGAGATAACTATGGAGGAATGCACTTCAATTTTGACCGTTGGGGCTTGCATTTTACAGAGCTAACTTTGCACGTGGGAGAGGACTTAGGTGCCCTAGAAAGCGAGCGACCCAAGAGTTGTGTCATTTCATCTCTTTCACGAGCTTCTTGACCATTTAGTGTGTTTTATGTCCAGGATGCCAACAAACCACTCCTTTATTAGAAACGGGATTGGATTCAGGGGAATCTAGGTAAGCCCCCTTAGTGTATTAGGACCCACGAGACTTCATGTAAGAGTGATTCCCTATTTCCCCTTCTTCTTGTACGAGATATGGCGACTCGAGGAGAAGGCGATGTCTCTACTTCCTCAAGCC
Organism: Adenophora triphylla var. japonica; assembly: GCA_022495995.1. Lineage (NCBI taxonomy): Eukaryota > Viridiplantae > Streptophyta > Magnoliopsida > Asterales > Campanulaceae > Adenophora > Adenophora triphylla. Next base: position 105,191 of record JAFEMH010006723.1, on the reverse strand, counting down.
CACGCATAGTTGACGCCTTTGAGACCTCTGTGGTGCCGGGCAGAAATGAAAGGGGATACGTGCCCAAAGGACCACTAAGGGAGAAGCAGAACTTTCCTTCTCGCTTGTCCATGATCTATGACTTATGTGAGGTGGACAGGGAGGAATTTGATGTCACTATCTACAGCAGAAGAGATTTCTTCGACCAGTTTAGGGACTACAAGGCGATTCCAGCTAGAGTTGCCTTATTATGGCCAATGTGTGGCTGGTGTGAGGTTGCCCCTGGACCCCTTCATAAATGAATTCTTAGAGTGTGCCAATGCTCTACCTCTTCAGCTGGGTGCCAACACATGTAGAGTTTTGGTCTGTTTTGCAATGGTTTGCCGTTTCTTAGGTTACGAGCCTTGCATGAGGGTATTTAGAGAATTTTTTGCTGTGAAATTTGATAAGAACCATGGCATAAGCACTCCTTCAAAACCACATTCCCCCAAATTATTCATTAACAGCCTAGTAAAGCCGGTGGTTGGAACTCTCATGTGATAGTGGTGGAGAGTAGGTTAGGTTGGGAGTTCCCGTTACCCGGTGAGGACACCCAGTAGTGAAGGAGGAGAACGATGGGAGCCACTATTGGCATGATGATTTGCGTAGGAAGCTAGTTGATTTGGTTGCCCGTAAACCCGTCGGTTGGGAAGTTTTAGGAACCACGAAAAACAACTACATTCGAGCCGGTATGATGCTTGGGAATGATGATGTCGTGCCACTAGTTCCCGTAGTGAGGTGCTTGAGGTATCCGGATTGGGTGACCACGCCACAGCTAGGTTTGAGAAAAGAGCGCTCGCTTCTTGGGAAGATCCTCAAATCTTGTAAGGACCGTGGGGAGCATGTTGGTGGTATGGGTTTTCTCACCTTCTCATTATATGCTGTAGAATTTTTACTCGCCCACCAGCTTCCCCTATGTGAAACTTTTATGATTGTGTTTGTGAGGACCCAGGCCGGAACCTACACGTATCCCGAGTGGAGCGTCCTCAAACTAACCCAAATTTCAATTAAATTTTACAACCTTTTATTTAACTTCCAAACATAACATAACCATTTTCAAAATAAGTCTACACCTTTTCACAAATGGAGAAATAGTTGACTAACTTAGAAAGTCTGAGCTTGTTTAGTTACAAAAAAGACATCGGTTATAACAATAAATGAAGATTTAATAATACAAATCCAGTAAATGATTTATACTAAAGTACACTTCCTATACCAATCTAATCAAACCCGACAATTCCCAAAATATAACCTCGAAACTCCTCACCGCCACTTACTTGGCCAGGTCCACTGTCTCGGAATCTAAAACGAGTAAAGGGAGAGGGGTGAGAATAAATCTCGGCAAGCTATTATGAATGCGCTGATATGCCATATAAGATGCAACACATAACAAGTTGCACATAACACGTTGGAAAAGTTTGTAAACACTTTACATTACCTTGGTTTACCTTTTCCGTCTGAGCGATAGTCGTACAACATTGGGTATAATAATACTCCAATCTTACGGTGAGAGCTTAAGCAATACTCACGTCTTATAAGACCCGTTTTCGGGGAACCAAATAAGACAGTAGCAACTCTGTAAGGCTTTTGGCTCACTACGGATGCTATACCCCAAGCTGTGGCATGAAGGGGACGGTCGCGGGTATAACATAATCCGATCACATTAGGTCACAGCTTCCATAATTGATCGTATTATGTTATACCCCCAAATGTCGGTGACTCACACATAATCAAGCACATAATAGATACTTGAATAAATCCTGAGGGATAAACAACATAGCAACATGGTAAAATATACTCATGCTCAATCAACATCATAGTGTAACATTTCTTTAACATTTATGCATAAATAAGCAATATAGCCACATGGTAAAATATACTCGTGTATGCAACAATAATCGAGTGCGGCATTTATATAATACACTAAGCATAATCCAATCCATAAACAGGTACTCAAGTAAGATAATGAGATATCATTGACCTATCTTACTTAGTCATTATATGACAATATATGATCTCTATAAGGATCGAGTTCCATTTACCAATTTAGAATCATTTACGTTAAGTTACCAAACTAGGTTAACTAGCGCTTTCCAAGCAACATTTAAAGTACTTCCCCAATTCCATTTTAATCGCTTAGGATGTCGATGTGTAGCGAAAGTATTCTACTATAATCTAGGTTAAAGAGATTTCTTTTTGGTTCGAGTTTGATTAGGTTTGAATAGCTCTAAACTTGATGTGAAAAACCGAGGCCGGGGGCACGACTCGTCCCCCGGGGCACGACTCGTGCCCATTACTGCTTCCTCGAATACGTCGTCCCCACGAGGCACGACTTCCTTATAACCCTAGTCACGACTCGTCCCACACCTCGGGCACGACTCGTGCCACCGAGGCACGACTCGTGACCTTTGAGCCCGCTGATAATCAACATAAATGCAGAAATTACTCATACCCATTTGTCCCGACCAAAGTTTTCCCTTGTCTTGAACACCTAGAAAAGCATACCCACTTCATGGATCTCATAATACATACTTTAAACTCCCAAATTGATATACCTACATCATTTAACACTAGATTTCCAACCCATTTCATTTACACATTCCAAGTTAATCCCTTTAAATCTACTCATTCCATTTTTACACCTTCTTGACACTTCATGAATAACAACATTTTTCTAGGACATTAACCACTTTCTCAACCCAAGAAGATTTTACAAGCATCAAATAACCATTATACCCAATAACAACCTTAGACAATTCATGAACATTAAAGGAAAGGAAAGGTCATCATAACTCATATACTAACCCATGTAACCAAAAATGATTAAATCTTATATCTTTTACCCTTTTGAATCACTACCCATTTCAAGTTTCATTCTCCAATTCTAACTCCCTCCATCTCTTTCCTTCTTTAACACTTCCAAAAAAACAACAATATTCTCTTATTAACTTAACCAATTTCTTTAGTTCAAGAAAGTTCCCAAAGTCTCCAATAAACATTATAACAACAATAATAACCATAGTATCTCATGAACATTAGAGAAAAGAAGGGTCATAATAACTTACTTTAAAATGGGAGATGGATTTAAGACTTTCTTAGCTTGAAGAACTCCTCTTGGTCTCCCGATTCCAACAGTGCTCTCGGATCTAGAAATGGTGAGGGATTGCTCTTGGGAGGCTTGGAATGTGAAGCTTCAACAAAGGTCTTCCATGGCAAATAGAGAGAGAGAAAGTGAAGAGGTAGAAGATGAAGAGGGAGGGGAGGTGGAGTATGAAGATGGTAAAAGGGGAGGGGGGGCCGGATCAAGGAGGAGATTTGGGGAGGGTTTTAGGGGAGTTTGTCCCCCACTCACAAACTCCCTACACACTTCTTTCACAATTTAAATAAATTCTCCCCACCCATAACATTTTATTTGTCCATTTTATTACCACTCCAATCTATTACTTTATTTATTCCTAATTATTACTTTTCCTTTAGAACACTATTTATTTCCTTATCATTTTATCCTAATATAAGAAATCAAGTATATAAAAATTGAACACAATATTAATAATAATATTTAAAAGCACACAAAATGATGCCAAATGAGTGCCTAGGGTTAGGGTCGTTATACTCACTCCCCCTTAAAGAAAATTCGTCCCGAATTTGACCGTCACTTACCTAACAGATCAACCCGCCTCGGTTACATGTATACCTCAGACTTCAATTCCCAACTAATCTCTTCAATGTTGTAATTCTTCCCCAAAATTTTCTAATCCCAATAATAATATGATATTACCCTATAAGCTTCTCCAAACTCACCCCAACAAATTAGAGATCGATGTTTTCTTCCCAACTATGCCTCATACGGTTTTATCTCAATGCTAGAATGATAATTGCTATTATACGCACCCAACCACTGGTAATCGTAGGACCTATCGACTACTAAAATCCATTGTACATGCCCGTAGCATATCATCAACAACAAGTAATGATTCCTCAACTTTTCACAAGGTTAAACTTAATAGCATTCCTACCTTCCCAAAAGGACTTTCCCGAACGATGTCTATCCGATCCATTTAACACTATGAGTTTTATACAATCGAACTATCCTAACATAAGTGAGGACTTTATCAATAACATCTCGAACCCTCTCTTCGCATAAACCTCAGTATAACCACGCCCATCGCCTTTCTCATAACTAACATCTCGTCAAGCTATATATATAACGAGTAGAAAATACAATTCAACTTTCTATAACAGACCAACATACCCTTCTTTACTTTCAATGTAACTCAATCACAATATCTATAGTGATAATACTCTCAAGTTCAACCTAGAACTCTAAATATTTTAATAATCCTTCTAACGTCAACATTCTATTATCACCATTCAAGGTTCCAATTATGTTCAGGTCTAGTGATAAATCAATATTCAAATCAAATGGTTGGCCGCCCACAACGGAGCCGATCCAACTCCAATACAAAACCAAGTCTACTGCGACTTCCACATTAATAATTCCACAATTTATCAATTATTTCTCGGATCAAAACTTCTAATACAATTAATCACTATAGGGGAACTAGGTTGCTTTTCTACTTGCTTCTGTACGAACTATAACTTTAAAGTAACATGTCTTTCGAAAATTTACAACATTTTTCAGAATTTCAAATGATAATATAAGAATAGATCCAAAGAGACCCGAATGGTTTACTTAATTAAAACCGGCCCATACCAGCTTTAATTAACTAAACCACTCGTAAATTTCAAAGGATTGATAAGCTAACAAAATAACTCGAGTGATTTAATTATCTACAACCGTCCCATACCAGTGGTAGATAGTCAAATTACTCACAGATTTTAATTTACACAAAAACGGTTTACTGACCTTATTAAATCAACTACCCCTGAAGGGCACAATTGCTCATACCGAAGTTCGATATACAACCCAAAGTTTTAAAGCACATTTAAAACAATTCTAACATAATATTTGTACTTAGTTGAATTCCTTATAAGAAAACACAATCTCGTAATACTTACTACTATCTTGGATAAATAACACTAAACATTCATTAAGATTATAAACTTGGCAAAGCATCCCCAATTCAATAATTCTTCAAGTTGAATATTCCACGCCTTTACTTAAATTGAGTCATCTACTCCCTACCTTTGATACTGGTATTGTACTTAGCAACAACATATTGTAAACATCTAGTTCCCAATCAAATACCATAATTTCTAAATAAGAAAATATAATTGGAACTCTCATAGATCAATCATTCTCAAATTTCAATTAAACATTACAGTATAATCTAACTTAACTCTCAATAACCATCAACAACTCAAAATCCGTATAACGTCAATATCTTTCAAGCATCACACTAATCCTTCATATGATTCACGTAACTAAGTCGAACTATAGTATATAATCATCCTAAAGTATCCTGTCTTCCAATAAGATTCATCCTCATTTTCTCAACTAATGATAATCAATTTTCAAAACGAACCATATACATATATTACCAATTTCAAGTTGATCCTTTAAGTCACCAATAACTCGTATCTATTATACTTCTTCGCATTTACCCTATTTACCTCTCCATAACTAATACACAATCCACAAATCAAAACGGTCATACTATATATAAATGTTGTCTTAAGTATATCTTTAAAGCAAATTTTTCGCCGTAATTGTAACACTCCGAAAATTTCATCTAATAACCATTGAGTATCCTACTAGTTTCTAAAATCGAGTCATACAAATCGTCAAGAAGTGCTAACGAATACTTATTCTTCACGTTACCTATTTAAGATCTCTATAACCTTATAATTAACCACCAAGTATCATCTTTCCTCAATATAGTACTAATTTACCTTACGGAGGGTCGCTAAGCTAATTATCTCGTTTATCAAATACTTTCTCAAGATGAGTCATCAAGTCCATCATCCCAATTAGTGTCCTCTATCTAGGAATCCGAATACCAAATTAGTACCTTATAGAACTCAAAATCTCAATATCCTGGTATGATGCACGATGAAAACCCATTTTGAAACTCACGTAGAAAACACCACTTAGTCCACTAATAACACATAAGGCAAAGTTATATTATTTCTATAAGGTCTCGTACTCGCGATATTTTATAACTCATATAATCTCACTTAGACTATCACTTCCCAATACTAGTCTCATATACCTAGTTTCTACCACGCGACACCAATGTATAAATACTCACGCACGTTATACAACTATAAACTACCCTTAATTAGGTCATATACCTAACCTCAACTAAGAGTTCGCAAATTCATTTACCACTGTACATGAGATAACTTAAGTGTATTTTAAATCAAACATATCGCACAACCCAAATAACCTTCACATTCCTTAGGTCAGACCTTCGACATTTACGCATATGTGACATAATATCAATTAATAGTTTATCCGACTCAATTACACTCAGAGGTAAATCAAACGTAGATAAGGAGACTCGCTTCTTGCGGCAGTCCTCCTCAAACACAACAACTACTCAAATAATTCGAGGTTAATATAACGATGATTCACGGATTGGTAATTCGACCAAATCCACCGGCAATACATGCCCACTTAATCACAACTACTAAGATAATTAAGGATGATTCGAGGTACGACCCCATAGGAGTAGAACCTCAAGCACATAAAACAACTTTTAGGCCAATTATGCACATAAAGATGAAATGTAATGCCACATGAGAACGAATGCACGAGGATTTATAAAAGTATGAACCCTAATTCTGAGACAGGTAAAATACCTCAAATGATGGTGGGGAAATCTATCTTTCCATAACTCACCCTTCCTTGATTCCTCGGTTGGTCAATATCATTTTACGTCTTTGAACAAATTCTGCATAATACTCTCGACGTAAGTTACCACACACTCTCACTCGGCTAGACTCTACCCCGAGAATTTTAACCGAGCTACGATACCAACCGTGAGGACCCCGACCCGGAACCTACACGTATCCCGAGCCGGGAGCGTCCTCAAACTAACCCAAATTTCAATTAAATTTTACAACCTTTTATTTAACTTCCAAACATAACATAACCATTTTCAAAATAAGTCTACACCTTTTCACAATGGAGAAATAGTTGACTAACTTAGAAAGTCTGGCTTGTTTAGTTACAAAAAGACATCGGTTATAACAATAAATGAAGATTTAATAATACAAATCCCGTAAATGATTTATACTAAAGTACACTTCCTATACCAATCTAATCAAACCCAACAATTCCCAAAATATAACCTCCAAACTCCTCACCGCCCTTACTTGGCCGGTCCACTGTCTCGGAATCTAAAACGGTAAAGGGAGAGGGGTGAGAATAAATCTCGGCAAGCTATTATGAATGCAAAGAATATGCCATATAAGATGCAACACATAACAAGTTGCACATAACACGTTGGAAAAGCTGTAAACACTTTACATTACCTTGGTTTACCTTTTCCCGTGCGAGCGATAGTCGTACAACATTGGGTATAATAATACTCCAATCTTACGGTGGCTGCTTAAGCAATACTCACGTCTTATAAGACCCGTTTTTCAGGGAACCAAATAAGACGGTAGCAACTCTGTAAGGCTTTTGGCTCACTACGGATGCTATACCCCAAACTGTGGCCACGAAGGGGACGGTCACAGTATAACATAATCCGATCACATTAGGTCACACTTCCATAATTGATCGTATTATGTTATACCCCAAATGTCACCGACTCACACATAATCAAGCACATAATAGATACTTGAATAAATCCACAAAGGGGATAAACAACATAGCAACATGGTAAAATATACTCATGCTCAATCAACATCATAGTGTAACATTTCTTTAACACACTATGCATAAATAAGCAATATAGCCACATGGTAAAATATACTCATGTACAACAATAATCAGAGTGCAGCATTTATATAATACACTAAGCATAATCCAATCCATAAACAGGTACTCAAGTAAGATAATGAGATATCATCAACCTATCTTACTTAGTCATTATATGACAATATATGATCTCTATAAGGATCCAAGTTCCATTTACCAATTTAGAATCATTTCTGTTAAGTTACCAAACTAGGTTAACTAGCGCTTTCCAAGCAACATTTAAAGTACTTCCCCAATTCCATTTTAATCGCTTAGGATGTCAATGTGTAGCCAAAGTATTCTACTATAATCTAGGTTAAAGAGATTTCTTTTTGGTTCGAGTTTGATTAGGTTTGAATAGCTCTAAACTTGATGTGAAAAACCAGGCCAGGGCACGACTCGTCCCCCAGGGCACGACTCGTGCCCATTGCACCTTCCTCTGAATCTGTCGTCCCCCCACAAGGCACGGCTTCCTTATAACCCTAGTCACGACTCGTCCCACACCTCAGGCACGACTCGTGCCACCAGGCACGACTCGTGCCACCAGGCACGACTCGTGACCTGAGCCCAGAATCAACATAAATGCAGAAATTACTCATACCCATTTGTCCCGACCAAAGTTTTCCCTTGTCTTGAACACCTAGAAAAGCATACCCACTTCATGGATCTCATAATACATACTTTAAACTCCCAAATTGATATACCTACATCATTTAACACTAGATTTCCAACCCATTTCATTTACACATTCCAAGTTAATCCCTTTAAATCTACTCATTCCATTTTCTTACACCTTTTTGACACTTCATGAATAACAACATTTTTCTAGGACATTAACCACTTTCTCAACCCAAGAAGATTTTACAAGCATCAAATAACCATTATACCCAATAACAACCTTAGACAATTCATGAACATTAAAGGAAAGGAAAGGTCATCATAACTCATATACTAACCCATGTAACCAAAAATGATTAAATCTTATATCTTTTACCCTTTTGAATCACTACCCATTTCAAGTTTCATTCTCCAATTCTAACTCCCTCCATCTCTTTCCTTCTTTAACACTTCCAAAAAAACAACAATATTCTCTTATTAACTTAACCAATTTCTTTAGTTCAAGAAAGTTCCCAAAGTCTCCAATAAACATTATAACAACAATAATAACCATAGTATCTCATGAACATTAGAGAAAAGAAGGGTCATAATAACTTACTTTAAAATGGGAGATGGATTTAAGACTTTCTTAGCTTGAAGAACTCCTCTTGGTCTCCCGATTCCAAAAGTGCTCTCGGATCTAGAAATGGTGAGGGATTGCTCTTGGGGAGGCTTGGAATGTGAAGCTTCAACAAAGGTCTTCCATGGCAAATAGAGAGAGAGAAAGTGAAGAGGTAGAAGATGAAGAGGGAGGGGAGGTGGAGTATGAAGATGGTAAAAGGGGAGGGGGGGCCGGATCAAGGAGGAGATTTGGGGAGGGTTTTAGGGGAGTTTGTCCCCCACTCACAAACTCCCTACACACTTCTTTCACAATTTAAATAAATTCTCCCCACCCATAACATTTTATTTGTCCATTTTATTACCACTCCAATCTATTACTTTATTTATTCCTAATTATTACTTTTCCTTTAGAACACTATTTATTTCCTTATCATTTTATCCTAATATAAGAAATCAAGTATATAAAAATTGAACACAATATTAATAATAATATTTAAAAGCACACAAAATGATGCCAAATGAGTGCCTAGGGTTAGGGTCGTTACAGTGTTCCAACTTGTTTGTCTTTTGTATTTAACTCTCTGCTTGTATCTTGTCAATTCTAGTGTAGAGCTCGTAGTTATATTGCTCGTATGTAGAACTAGTAGCTCGTACATAGAACTTATCTTTATGTGTCGAGCTAACACTTTTTCCTTTTTGTTTCGTGCAGTTCTAACTCCTGCCCAGGAAGCTAACATGTGGCTGCAAATGAGGTTATAAAGAGACTCCACTTGCACTATAATTTATTTTCAGTACTTTTAGTATTTATGCACTAATGTTGTGTCTTTATTAGGTACTGAATGAAAATGTTGTTGAAGGTCAAGCACAATGCAGTCCACTTCAACGTTCAAGAGTTAGAAGGTCTGCAAGGCTCCAATGGAATCAATGGATTAAACCTAAGAAGATTGACACCAGGGTCATAGATTTGACGAAAGAGTAATTTCAACAACTTTTTCATTTTGGTTGTAAAAAACTTATATTTTTGTATTTTGGCTGAAAACAACTTAACTTTTGTCTTTTTTTTTTTTTTTGTTGGTCATTAAATTATGAAAATTTAATTGACATATTCTGTGAGGCTTAGCACTTTTCATGACATTCGGTTTTTGGTTGTATTATTTATTCAGTTTTTGAGTTTTCTGCAGTGTGAAGCCATATCTATGGATTCATGATTTTCATGTGAATGATGTGAACCTACCTTATTTTAGTAAGGTTTAAGATTGTACAAGTACCAAAACAATATTTAGCGCAATTTCAAGTTTCAAAATTGTAAAAGTAAAGTATCATCTTTAATTAAGATCATAACTGTGAAAAATAAATGTTAATCAAATAATTGAACTTTTTTGATTGTTTAACGTAAATTTTAAAAAGTGTTCTTCTCGTGTGTTTAACACACGGGTGATGTACTAGTTTCTTATGAATGGCTTCATGAATTAGGATCCCCGTGACTACTTTGTTTCTCAACACGCTAATACACTGGGAGATACACCGACCGTAACACAACCTATGGAATGTAGCCTGAGCAATCGTGAGGCATATGTTTCTTTGCGAAAGTTCATCTCTGAGATAAAATCTGTAGGTTTGAGTGATCCCATAATAAATTCTGAAGCTGCTCTTAAGGTAATCGAGCTTCCTATCGTAAGATGTTGAATGAAATCGTATTTTGAGTAAGAGTCCTTTCAGATGTATAAATGTAAATATTGGTGAACATAACTGCTCAATATTATGTGATAGGTTCTTAATGGCTTGAACCAAGTATATCACGCACCAAGTTACATCTCGGTAAAAACCCACATGAGAGTGTTTTGGATAGGCTTCCAAGTGTCACAAAAGAAGAGTTATTACATGTGAGTAGATGCCAGCTTTAAGATATCTTTAGCTAGTTTGTGTGTTGATACTTCATGAATCCAAAACTTATGTTGAAAAAGTTCTGGCTTTTTCTTGAATTACAATGAGAATTTCATATTATATACTACTACCATTTACTTTGGTTACGGTATCCCGTACTGCAATCTTAGATAAGGGTTTCCATTTTGCAGCATTGGACGTCTATACAGGAATTACTGAAGCATTTCTGGTCCTCATATCCAATTACAACTTCGTATCTTTATAGTAAGGTGAATCTTCTTCTTCTTTTATTCAATATGGTTATGTAATGCCAAACTTATAACAATTCGGTTTGGATATCATTTAGTTTGTAATATTGTAGTTCCACTGCAAACCATTTGGATTATATTTGCGGAAATGATTAAACCAGGAACCACAGACGCACAGGGTCGGGCCGCCATGGGATTTTCCGTTTTTTATTTTGTTGAGTGCGTGGCGTGTTACTGAATTTTCCAGTTTGAATCTAGAGCTGTTCTATATCAAAGGTTTCATGGGAGAGAATGGTCAAAGGGATTCCATTAGTTTCCCTCTTCTTCCCCTACCTCTCTCCCAACACCAACAGAGATAAAAGAAGAAAACTAGAGAAGTAAACAAATGGAACGAACTGTGATAAGATCAACGCTGAGGCAGATTTGCCGAAGCAAGAGTGTTGCAAGGGTTCTTTTCTGTTATATGAAACGGGCATTAAAAGCCACAGAAATTAAAATAAATCATTTTGCCCTTTATGTCTCCGGTGAAACAAGAGACCCACTTCTACATCCATCCTGATCCCATGAAACAAGAGATTCAGTACAGAAAAATGGGAAATCATGGGGTTTGTTTTCCAATCAGAATATCTTCTTTCCTTCATCTGCTTGTCTGAAAGAAGATGGAAGGGAGTTTGTAAATTCCTACCATACATTAGCTGGTATGCACTTGGATTAGATTTTGGGTGTCCCAACAGTTACACAATTCATTTTTTTTTATGCACGAATTATCTAGAAAAGAGAGAAGTGTCAGATGTTATAAATATAGTAGTACTGGGAAGTGCAAGTTACCAATCACAGAAAGAGCATTGGATTCAGGGAAGTGTACAAGAAATAGATGCTCCAAATCCCCAGTCGATACCATGCTTTGCCTACTCTGAACTCTGAAGGCTAGAATATCGTTAAATTGGTTCAGTTCATCAATTCTAGTCCTTTGTTTCTCTTTCAAAAGCTTATTATAAACTTAATTTGATGATGATCTGAAGGTGAACAAACTGAAAGATGCCATGTCGCAAATCTACCCAAAGCTACAGGTACATTATTTTTTTTTCAATTCACTTAGAACTTTGTACAATCCTTTTGAGAAATCACGAGATACTAGAAAATTCTTCAGGAAGGCTCTTATGCGGCAGAATGTTTTAATTAAGCGCGACGTTCTCAGAAATGAATGTGGTCAATATGTCAATGTTCAGATATGCTTGTGGAACTTTGATGAATTTCGAAAAAAAAAAATGTATGCGAGACAATAGCAGTATTCACGATTGGGTAAAACCATAAAAGTAGAATTAATGGGCACTGATCATATATAAGGAAGGGAGCCAGCTGTTAGGAGAGGTACTAGTGCACCATTAATGTGTTCATGGTGGTGAAAACCGTACTAACATTGACGAAGATAATACAAGCATATTCACTGAGGACACTATATATTGTGGCTAAATAAAATATGATTCTTTGAATATAGTTGAAAATTATGAAAAATTGTTCATGTAACCGAGCCAAGTAGTTGGATAAGCTCAGTTAACTTAATTGATTTCTGTCGACCAAGTCAATATGTAACACATTCAACTTAAACCAGCCCATGATTTATATGAAGGTACAGACATAGTTACACTGAAGAAGTAATTTGTACGAGTAACTTCTAATTTACTCCATCCGTCCCAAGAAAAGCTTCACCAATTACCCAAAAGGACGTCCCGTTAGAAGCTTCACCTTTCCTAAAATGGACAATGTTTATTAATATTCTATTATACCCACTAACTTTTCTCTCTCTCACATTTAAATGGTGGGTCCCACTTGTCATATTCACTCACTTCTTCCCTCTCACAATCCTTCTCCCACTCCCATTATTTTTGAATATATATATTGCTTTCTTAATATTTGTGCCTCACCAAAATGGTGAAGCTTTTCTTGGGACGGAGGGAGTATTCATTATGTGAAAGAGGCTTGTATTATAGTCCGTCTGCTTCTATAGCATCCTAGTCTGAGTTCCTCTCACCAACTTTATATCATAATCCTCTTTTTCTACCCTTTTCTAGGTTCCTAGCATTTCTTATGTTCTGTTTTCTTGTATCTTTCAGGAGATAAAGGAATCTGTGCAGTCAGATTTCAGGCATCAAGTTTCCCTGCTCGTTCAACCAATGATACAGGTAATGGCTTACTTGAATTTATTTTTTCTTGGATAAAAGAAGACTATTTTTATAAACAATAAATTGTACACTTGCTGAAAACATAACAGGATTATGTATTATTCTGCTATATACACAATAAATATCATTGATGTATAGATTGTTTATTGGAGTTGTTATAATTCTGACTTATTATACATAAGATTTATAGACATGAGAAGAGTTAATAGTTTTATAGAGAGATGGAGGAAGTGGGAAGAGACGGAGGGGGAAAAGTCCGAGTCCACCAACCCTCTCTCCCTCTAGATCCCGCCCTGTCCAGGATAATATTAATTACTCCTTGCCCAATTAGTTTGTGCTTCATACTAATCACCGTTTAAAAGTAAGACGCTACTGGCAGATCTTTGGGAGAAGAAAACTAATTTAAAATTATACAGTTGATATTAAAGAAATCATTACCGCTAAAGAACATTTGTGAACTGGTTAGGTTTGGGGTTTTCAGCTCATGCATTTAGAGCTCAAAAGTGACACCATTGTTCTATATGCAGGCTCTGGATGCTGCTTTTGCACATTATGAAACAGATCAACAGAAGAGATCAGCAAAGGGTGCATGGATGGAAAAATGGATTACATTTTAAACACTCAACACCCTATCCAAGATCATAGGCCTTAATCTCGTATTGTTGCTAGAACTGTAAAAAAAGGGCAAACCCCGGTGCGTCAAGCGGGGGTTGAGAGAACAGAAGAGATCAGCAAAGGGTGCATGGATGGAAAAATGGATTACAACCGTTTAAACACTCTGCAACAGTATCATAGGCCTTAATCTCGTATTGTTGCTAGAACTGTAAAAAAAGGGCAAACCCCGGTGCGTCAAGCGGGGGTTGAGAGAGGGAACCATTTGCTAGAGCCTTTCCCTGACAATTGTCAAGAGGCTGTTCGCCAAGGTTCGAACCCGTGACTTTATGGTCACCAAAGGAGCAATTTACCCGTTGTGCCAAGACTCGCCCTCTTGTTGCTAGAACTGTATATCAAAGAAATTTTGCTTCGAGAATCACAATACCATAATTTAAGTGGAACGGTGTCTGGTGTTAGAAGGGCACTTTTTGTTGTTCCAAATTCAGTTTACACACTTTTATTCAATACTTGTAATCCAATTTTACATTGCTACATTTGCTTCTGGAAAATGTAGACATGTTTTTTGAATATAAATAAGAAACATATTCATCCACTGCTCCCTCCCAGAGCCAATATTCGACCACATCTACCTTTTTTTCGGACTTTTTATCAAAAACTCACTCAAAAACATGCTATTTACAAAAAAAAACATGTAAGTTGTGATTTTACAAAAAACTATTTAGCTAAATATGAATATTACAAAAAACTATTTTGCACACAAAACACATTAAAATCTGGGAATCTGTTTTGTGCAGCTTGCAAAAGTATCAAATTGAAATGACGATACATGGAAAATTCTTATTATTCCATACAGCAGATTTTAATCTCCTAGAATTGCAAGGCTGATTCTTGCTTACAGCGTTATTATTATAAAAAAACGTTTTTCTTTTTCTCGGACTGCAACTAAAAGTTATTTGAGATCAAAGTTTTAACTGTTTATATATATATATGAACAATACACTTATTATGCCCATTATTAATGTCACCTTTAACCTTTTCTTTTCTTGTATTGTCATTTAAATCGCTTTAAAGCTTCAGTAACTTATAGCTTGGTCGGAATCAATGGACTTGCCGGAGGTGGTCGTCAGAGGTGTGGAAGGTGGTCGCCGGAGATGGGTTGACCGATTGAATAGAGAGAGAGAGAGAGTGAACAGAGGAAGTGTGGGTGTGTTTTATGTGAAAATTGTTTTTTAGTAATATTCATATTTAATTACTCGAGTCGAGCTCAAACGAGTCGATCTCGAACAGAGCTCGTCGAACATACGAGCCGAACACGAGCCGAGCTCGAAAAAATGACGAGCTTAAAAATCGGTTCGAGATCGAGCTCGAGTTCAACTCGAGCCCACTCGAACTCGAGCTTTTTTCGAGCCGAGCTCGAGCAGGCTCGTTTCGTGTAATAGCCCTACACACTACCATGGACCAACTTTTTTGGCACGGAAATTAAGGAAAAGTAGGAGAGAGAAATAGGTGGGGGAGGTGTTTGTGAGTATGGAAAATTAAATAGGAGAGAGAATGAGTGAGAGGAATAGTTAGGAGAGAGAATGTTGTGAGTGTAAAAGTAAAGTAGGAGAGAGAATGAGTGGGTGGGTGGAATAGTAAAGATTCTTTGCCATTTTAGGCAGTTCACACTAACTTGGGATAGACCAAAAAGGAAATAAGTCAACACTGGTGTGGGACGGAGGGAGTATGCCATAAAAACATTCTGTCCCGATTTAAGGTTTTTAGTTGTTTAACAGTTGTTTATCAATTGTTTGTCATGTTTATTAGTTGTTTATCATGTTTATCAGTTGTTTATCAGTTGTTTATCATGTTTATCAGTTGTTTATCGGTTGTTTATCAGTTGTTTATCATGTTTATCATTTGTTTATCAGTTGTTTATCATGTTTATCAGTTGTTTATTGGTTGCTTATCAGTTGTTTATCATGTTTATCATGGTTATCAGTTGTTTATCAGTTGTTTATTAGTGTTTATCAGTTGTTTATCATGTTTATCAGTTGTTTATCATGTTTATCAGTTGTTTATCATGTTTATCATGTTTATCAGTTGTTTATCATGTTTATCAGTTGTTTATCAGTTGTTTATCATGTTTATCAGATTTTTATCGATTGTTTATCAGTTGTTTATCATGTTTATCATGTTTATCAGTTGTTTATCATGTTTATCAGTTATTTATCAGTTGTTTATCATGTTTATCAGTTGTTTATCATGTTTATCAGTTGTTTATCGATTGTTTATCAGTTGTTTATCAGTTGTTTATCATGTTTATCAGTTGTTTATCAGTTGTTTGTCATGTTTATCAGTTGTTTATCAGTTGTTTATCAGTTGTTTATCAGTTGTTTATCATGTTTATCATGTTTATCAGTTGTTTATCAGTTGTTTATCATGTTTATCAGTTGTTTATCATGTTTATCAGTTGTTTATTGATTGTTTATCAGTTGTTTATCATGTTTATCATGTTTATCAGTTGTTTATCAGTTGTTTATCGATTGTTTATCATGTTTATCATGTTTATCAGTTGTTTATCATGTTTATCAGTTGTTTATCAGTTGTTTGTCATGTTTATCAGTTGTTTATTGGTTGTTTATCAGTTGTTTATCGGTTGTTTATCAGTTGTTTATCATGTTTATCATGTTTATCAGTTGTTTATCAGTTGTTTATCAGTTGTTTATCAGTTGTTTATCATGTTTATCAGTTGTTTATCAGTTGTTTATCATGTTTATCAGTTGTTTATTGGTTGTTTATCAGTTGTTTATCAGTTGTTTATCATGTTTATCAGTTGTTTATCAGTTGTTTATCAGTTGTTTATCAGTTGTTTATCATGTTTATCATGTTTATCAGTTATTTATCAGTTGTTTATCAGTTGTTTATCGGTTGTTTATCAATTGTTTATCATGTTTATCAGTTGTTTATCAGTTGTTTATCATGTTTATCAGTTGTTTATCAGTTGTTTATCATGTTTATCAGTTGTTTATTGGTTGTTTATCGGTTGTTTATCAGTTGTTTATCATGTTTATCATGTTTATCAGTTGTTTATCAGTTGTTTATCATGTTTATCAGTTGTTTATCAGTTGTTTATCATGTTTATCAGTTGTTTATTGGTTGTTTATCAGTTGTTTATCGGTTGTTTATCAGTTGTTTATCATGTTTATCATGTTTATCAGTTGTTTATCAGTTGTTTATCAGTTGTTTATCATGTTTATCATGTTTATCAGTTGTTTATCAGTTGTTTATCATGTTTATCAGTTGTTTATCAGTTGTTTATCATTTATTTATCAGTTGTTTATCATGTTTATCAGTTGTTTATCAATTATTTATCATGTTTATCAGTTGTTTATCAATTGTTTATCATTTATTTATCAGTTGTTTATCATGTTTATCAGTTGTTTATCATGTTTATCATGTTTATCAGTTGTTTATCATGTTTATCATGTTTATCAGTTGTTTATCATGTTTATCAGTTGTTTATCAGTTGTTTATCATTTATTTATCAGTTGTTTATCATGTTTATAGGTTGTTTATCATTTATTTATCATGTTTATCAGTTGTTTATCAGTTGTTTATCATATTTATCAGTTGTTTATTGGTTTTTTATCAGTTGTTTATCATGGTTATCAGTTGTTTATCATGTTTATCAGTTGTTTATCATGTTTATCAGTTGTTTATCAGTTGTTTATCAGTTGTTTATCATGTTTATCATGTTTATCAGTTGTTTATCAGTTGTTTATCATGTTTATCAGTTGTTTATTGTTTGTTTATCAGTTGTTTATCATGGTTATCAGTTGTGTATCAGTTGTTTATCAGTTGTTTATCATGTTTATCAGTTGTTTATCAGTTGTTTATCAGTTGTTTATCAGTTGTTTATCCATGTTTTATCAGTTGTTTATCATGTTTATCAGTTGTTTATCGGTTGTTTATCAGTTGTTTATCAGTTGTTTATCATGTTTATCAGTTGTTTATCAGTTGTTTATCATGTTTATCATTTGTTTATCAGTTGTTTATTATTTGTTTATCATATTTATCAGTTGTTTATCAGTTATTTTTGTGCTAAGTGTTTGGTTCAAACAACTGATGAATGGATTTATCAGTTTTTTAATGAGTTTTTGTGCTTGGTATTTGGTTAAACAACCGATAAATGTCATTTATCAGTTATTTTTTAAAAGGTTTTGTGCTAAGTGCTAAGTGAAATGGAGGTCACAGTTGTTTGACCAAAAAAAAAAAAAAAATTTTTGCAAAAAAAAAAAAAAAAAAAATTGCAAAAAAAAAATAATAATAATAAATTTTTTTGTTCCCAAAATTAAAGAAAGTAGTTTTTTGTAATAAAGAAAGTAGTTTTTTGTAATTTCCAACTTATGTGTTTTTTTTTGTAATTTCCACCTTTCAAAAGTAGTTTTTTGTAAATGCCCCCTTTTTTTCTGAGATGAATTAGACAATACTATGGGTCCCACTAAACACTCAATTAATTTTTGATTATTCATCGTGTAAAAAGATAGATGTGGTCAAATCTGACCAATATGTGGGAGAAGCTTGGGGCGTGACCTTGGATCCAATTGTCAAAGCTTCTCCCTCTCTCTACCCTCACTGCTCCCCCCCGCCCATATTTGGCTACTGGCTATTGACCCTTTGATTTGAACCTGATCCTTCTAAATCTATAAGCAGTTTTTAGAATTGTTAACTGTATCAATATCTGATCCGCTCAAGTTTTCTACGCGTGGTAGCGTTTTTTAGTGTTGATTTTCGCTTAATTAGTTTCATTGTGTTCTCATTCGTTTTCCTTTCAATTTACTTGTTATGTTTATGTATTAATTTATTCACAATGTACTATTTTGTTAGAGATACTGGGAAAAAATTGTGTTGTTTTTGTGATGTTGTTGGTCTTTGGTTTCAATTTTGGTTTATTTTGGTTAGATACTAGCTCTCAAAGTTTTTAGATGTCTGTTGGAATTATTTTTGCTTTAATAGTTGTCTATCAAAATTTTTTTTTTGCTTTAATAGATGTCTATCAAAGTTTTTTTTACTCTGATAGCTGAGTATTCGAGCGAGCTACCATTTTTTGACTGAACAAGTGTGAAAGGATTGTATCGTACAATGCAATGAAATGCATTTTCAAATATAGTTGGGAGACTAGTGTATCTCTCTTACAAGTACAAGAAGGAGAGGAAGATTAGGAAACTACAACTTGTTTCCAAAACTGAACAGGAGCAGCAGAGCGATGAGGCGGGCGCCTGGGCTGGACCAAGGCGGGCGCCTGGCAGCCCGTGGCATGGGCTGATTGAGGCAGGCCATGAGGCGGCCGCATGGGCCTAGGCGAGGAGATGCCTGGTGTGCAGAAACTTCAGCCGCTGCATGAATCCCTTGAGGCGGGCGCCTGGCTTGGCATGGGGCTGGCGCCTTAAGGTCAGTGTCTTCCTCCATGGTTTGGTTCCCTTTAGTGACTTCAGGAGCTTCATCCTTAATAAAAACTTCTAAACTTAAACAATACGAACAACACCAATGACTGTTTCACTGGTGGAGCCAGCTTAAATGATAAGGGGGCAATTGTCCCCCTTTCCTTTTAAAACTTTTCTATATTGTTGCTGAATCCAGTCATTACATGTGTTGAAAGCTCAATTTTAAATTCATTGTTTTGCAGTACCACTACCAAGGAAATAATTATGAATCATTCAAACTTGACAAATCTTTTAACTAAAAAATCTATCATTCAAGATAAATTGTTAAACACAAGAATAGCCAGATCAACAGGGACTCTCCCTTTCTCCATAAGGCTCTAGGGCTACTACAGATTTCAACATACCTTGAAGATGCTTCAGGAAGGCCAAATTTGAAGATGGATTGGCAGCCCCGGCCATTGATGGAGCTTCCGAAAGACCGCCTTTAATTGGGATTTCTGTAGAAGATAACGGCATTGATAGAGGATTCCATTTGACGGAGAAGACCGACCTCTTAAGCTAACTGATTTGATTAGAGCATCTTTATCCATGAAACTTCATTCCCATCCCTCTCTCCTCCACCTCAGCTTCACGTCATCGGTCATCAAAAACACAATTCCAAACAATTTTATATCCATTCATGACAAAAGTCATCAGTTTCTCTCTCCTACATTTATTACTATATATAAGTATTTCATTATTCTTGTATTTTTATTATTTTTTATATGTTAATTGCAATTTTTGTAAAAAAAAAATAAATAAAAAATTAATTTCAAGCCGTGAAGTGTGACTTTTGCCAAAACAGAAAAAATAAAAGTTATCCATGACTTTTACAAAGTCATGAATGTGGAATGGCAAAATTGCCAAATCAGCCATGACTTTTGTAAAAGTCATGGTTGTATATGCTCTTAGAAGTAACCATTAATTACTAATAGGTAACCCGTGCGGAGGAAAGCTAATTTGCTAATATCATGATTTATTTTTTATAATATAAGTATATTATAAATTAATCAAAACATTAACATTTATAAAATTAGAAAAATTGTGTTCAATTTTAATAACTTTGTTGCACATAAGTTTAATAGAAATTGCATTGTGACTAACAATGTAGTAATTTTTGCTATTTTATTTTTGATGTTCATACTATATGTCATTTATTTTTGATGTCATAATTTATGTCAGTATGCAACATTTTTTATGGACGTTAACAAAGTGAATGAAAAAACTAACGACCTATTTCTTTTCAAATTACAACATTTTAAATACAATGTAGGGGGTTTCAACCCTTAACCTTCCCGAGAAAAGTACGTCTTTAAGCTAAATGCTCATTGGCATTATTAACGACCTACTTTGATATATATATAGTAACTATTATGATTAACTAATATTATTAATAGTAATAGTTAACATATATTGTAACTATAATACTATTACTTAACCTATATAGTAAATTAATACTCCCTCCGTTCCAAAATGTTTGTCCCATTTGATTTTTTTGTTGAACTTTGACCACAAATTTATGAGAGATTAATCATGTTCATGAAATTTTAAAAGTTGTTGTTGATAATATTATTAATGGTGAATCAATAGAAATTTTTAGAATTTTATGAACATAATTAAATTGTCATATATTTGTGGTCAAAGTTAAAAAAAAAAAGTCAAATGAGACAAACATTTTGAGACGGAGAGAGTACTATTTATAATAATAGTTAGCTTATATAGTAACTATTATAGTTAACTAATACTATTAATAGTAATAGTTAACATATATAGTAACTATTATAGTTAACTAATACTATTAATAGTAATAGTTAACTTATATAGTAACTATTATAGTTAACTAATACAATTAATAGTAATAGTTAACATATATAGTAACTATATATTATAGTTAACTAATACTATTAATAGTAATAGTTAACATATATAGTAACTATTATAGTTAACTAATACAATTAATAGTAATAGTTAACATATATAGTAACTATTATAGTTAACTAATACTATTAATAGTAATAGTTAACATATATAGTAACTATTATAGTTAACTAATACTATTAATAGTAATAGTTAACATATATAGTAACTATTATAGTTAACTAATACTATTAATAGTAATAGTTAACTTATATAATAACTATTATATTTAACTAATACAATTAATAGTAATAGTTTACATATATAGTAACTATTATAATTAACTAATACAATTAATAGTAATAGTTAACTTATAAAGTAACTATTATAGTTAACTAATACTATTAATAGTAATAGTTAACCTATATAATAACTATTATTTATTAACTAATAGTATTAGTTAATAAGGAGAATATCAAAAGTCATATAGAATTTGAGATAGTGATGACGTGGCTTTTCCAAAATCAAGAATTTGCCTAAACTTGTCCACGTGGCGAAGCCATAACCCTCCTCACCGACTTTAATATATATATATAGATTTACGATAAGTCTGGAATCTTGGGTTACGGATTGAGCGATATTTTTGTCACAAGAACCTTAGATGAATAAACAAAAATATATATCCTCTTTAGGAATGAACCTTTTGCTGCTGAAAGACTTTTAACCAATTGCCTCAAGTTTATTTTGTTTTATGAAAATCTAAAAATTAATGAATAGAATTCAAAATTTGTCTATTTATAATAAATAAATATTTTAAAAAATTTAAATTTTTGCATAATTAATAACACATTCATTTTTTTTATTTAAAATTTATTTTGGAACGGAGGGAGGGAATAATTGTTTTCAATCTGTCATCATTTTGGACCTAAAATAACAAGAAATAATTTCTCATACTCCCAAACTCCAGAGGGTCCCCATTGACATACCCCTTCATGTTCTGGTCTCCCAGAAGTCATATAGTAGTGTTTTCCAGTACACACACACACACACAGTAGCCATTTTCTCCATCATCCATCCATCCTCCCAAACGGATCTCGATTTCCACCTTCACCTCCATCTCTTTCTCTCTAAATCTCTCTCTCTCTCCTCGCATCAATCTCAAGAACACTGCCCCTCAATCCTAACACCTCCTAGGGTTAGGTTAAATCTCTTCTCAAATCAATCACTCTCATGGCTTCCCCTGGCAATCCTAATCAACCAGGTGGAGGACCATTCGATGTTCATAAGTTCTTCAACCCTTCTCAGGCAAACCCCAACACTTCCCAAAACCCTCCACCGCCTTCCGCCTCTTATCCACCGCCGTCGGGACCCTACTCCTACCCTCCACAAACCTCTTCTCCGCTCTACCACCATCAATTTCACATCCCTCCACCGTACGCACCTCAGCCGGAACATATGCCAGCCAACTTACACCACCAGCGATCCGTTCCTTATTCTACTCCCCCTCTCCAACCCCCTAACCCTAATCATGGTGCGAGGCTCATGGCTCTGTTGAGTGCTCCATCGCCTTCCACTCCTGAAATTCCTCCACAACAGGTAGTTCAATTGCAGCCTCTTCAGAATCTTAATCCCATACTTCCATCGGTTCCATTGCATTCCGCTCTAATGCGTATGCCAAGCAGTAAGCTCCCAAAGGGTCGACATTTGGTAGGGGATCATGTGCTGTATGATGTAGATGTTAGATTGGCTGGTGAGGTGCAGCCACAGCTAGAGGTCACTCCCATTACTAAGTATGCTTCGGATCCTGGACTTGTTTTGGGACGTCAAATCGCTGTCAATAAGAGCTATATCTGTTATGGATTGAAAATGGGAGCTATCAGGGTTCTTAATATCAACACTGCATTAAGATCATTGCTCAAGGGTCTCGCTCAGGTTGGCCCTTTTCGCTCCGAGTTCTACTATATCTTGTGTATTACATCCTGATACACATTTAGGTTTATTTAGTTGAACTGATTCATATGTCCTAATTGAATTAATAGTTTGTTTTGTGCTCATTTTGGACTATCAAGCACTATGTTATAATCTGTGATAAATCATGGAACTGGTTGTGTTTGATTTTATATTGAAGTATACTGATTACTAACTTTTGTATGGGAGACTTATTTGTCGTTGAGGTTATAGTTATGTAAGTTTTGAAATCATGTTGTTGACGTATGGTGATTTTGTTACTTAATGCTTTAAACTTTATAGTGATGATTTTGTTGGAAAATATATTTTTGGAAATTATTTTGATGGTGGAAAGATGGTTATAGACTTTATGATTTTCCTCACTCAGTAGGTGGTTGTTTGATCCAACGTTCATGTAAGCAAAGCTATTCATTTACCTTGTTTGCTTAAATAATCAGTGTCCAGTGACCAAGTCTACTTGGGGAAATTTTTACTAAAATCAGATACTGTATGCTATTGAGAGTTTGTGTTTCTCACTGATATCACCCCTTCCCTCTCTTTAGGTGAGAGTTAATAATGTATTACTGTTTAGATACCAACATGCTTGCCACCTCTAATCACATTTTGCAGCTTTAGTGAAATGTCCATGATTGGTTCATTAGTAGGGACCAAACAAATGATAGTTAGCAGTTACTCTCTCTGTCCCAGAATATACGTTGCACTTTATGTTAGTACGAAGGAACAGTGATTTTTTTTTTGAGCAGAGTGAATTTGAACACAGTTGAAAATGGTGTAATGCCATTAGTGCGGGGAACTGTGCATGAATAGTTACAAGTTGCAGTTTTCCTAATGAAGCACATTATTTGGATAAGAGATCAAGTAAGGCATAAAATCCTACTTCATTTCTTGGGCAATTTAAAATGCTTCCCGTCAGATTAAAACTTGAAATGTTGTTCTGTAAATGATTGTAGCATGCTTACCTTTTGTAAGTGTGAAAATTTTATGATTTTGATGAACAATGCCCAATTCTTGTAGGTGATTTGCTCACATGAGAACACAATTGTTATCATGCTCATCTTTGTTATCTTGTTGATTAAGGATTTATCTTTTACTGTTTGAAATCTCCTGAGCAATATGTATTCTAGCATCTTTTTTTCTTTGCATTAGTCTGCCTCTTCTGAACAATGGACCTTCTCTCTTCTTTTTCTCAGAGAGTTTCGGACATGGCTTTCTTTGCTGAGGATGTTCATCTTTTGGCTGGGTAGTACCCTTTTTGTTTTTCATTTCATTCTTGAAGTTTTTTGTGTCATCTGACCTCTTCTATGCAGTGCGAGCACAGATGGGCGTGTTTTCGTATGGAAGATCACCGAAGGTCAAGATGAGGATGACAAGCCGCAAATCACAGGGAAGATAGTTGTTGCCTTGCAGATATCAGGAGAAGGGAAATCTGTTCACCCCCGTGTTTGTTGGCACTGTCATAAACAAGTATTATTTCTATTCTCTTGTTTTCGTTGCCACATATATCTGTTTGTTTTCTTTCATTACAGCCCATATAGGCATGTTTATTTTCTGGACAATGATATATGGTCTTGTATTTTTTTTAAATTTTTTTTATGTTTTATCTTGCAGGAAGTTTTAGTTGTTGGAATTGGAAATCGGATTCTGAGAATTGATACCACAAAGGTTGGGAAAGGTGAAGTATATTCGGCAGAGGAACCTCTTGAATGTCCTGTTGAAAAATTGATTGATGGGGTACAGTTTGTTGGCAACCATGATGGTGAAGTGACTGATCTATCAATGTGCCAATGGATGACAACTCGTTTGGTTTCTGCTTCAGTAGATGGAACGGTTTGTTCCTTTTCACCCTTTCTCCTCCTTTCTGTATGTGAACTGTTTTAAGGGTCGATGTTGACGTAATACTTTCACTTCATTTCATCTTATATTTTTTCCTTTTCGCGTTGTTTCATCTATCAATACATTGGTATGTGCATCTAGAGTTGTAAGTTTAATTTTGTATTTGAAATAATTTGTAAAAAGTAAGTAGAGGGGGTAGGGAAGGAGGGAGAGAGGAATCCTTTGAAAAGCGATAAAATCTAATGCCTTTTTGACTTATGTGTTGTTGGAAGTCTTGTTAGTACGATCCATACTATTAATGTTTTTTTGCCTCTTGTTTGCTTTTTACTACATTTGTCTTGCAGAGTAGCATTGAAATATCTGGGATCTTTTTTGTTTTTGATCTGGTATTTGATTTATTTCGTGCACATTCATCTTATCCTTCTGAAGTATGAGCACTTCATGGTGGTGCATCCTGAACTTTGTCTTCTTAATCAAATGCATCCATCTATTATTTAGCATGTGCCAAAACTCACTGGGTATGTTGAGATCTTTGTATTTTTGCTATTCAAATTCTCCAAAAAGGGGAACAAAATAATTCCATAGTGCATAGTTTACCAAAAACAGATGGGGGTCAAACATGATAAAATAACATTTTAGCTTATTTTCCTCAAAATTTAAAGGTACTAAAATGACAGTTTCAAAACTAAAGGGATTCAAGCGAACCCCATTGCCTTGGGGTAGCCTTGTCAGTGACTATATCTTGCTATATACATTTATGTTGTGCTTATTTTGATATCTTTCTAATAGTTACCAATAGATCATTTTGGTTGGAAATGATAAGAGTAAAAAAGGAGACTTCTTTCCCATGTTTGCATAGAAGTGTTTTATTCTTCAATATGAAGAATAAAATTCCAATGGATGTTTTTGGTAGAAACTTGCTGGTTCAAGATATATATCCCCTTATTTTTTAAGGTGCATAAGTTCCTTTAGTAGATTGTCTCCTTTTGATTTACTTGGCGAATGACAGAATGGAATTATAGACACTTGCATCTTCAGATATGTGATGGCTTCTCTTTAGTCCTGGTGCTGTTATTGGTGTTATTGTTCTTTGTGAACTCATTAGCTTGTATCAGCTAACATGGTATGCCTTATTTTGATGGACAGATAAAGATATGGGATGACCGCAAGTCAGTACCGATTGCAGCATTGAAACCTCATGATGGACTTCCTGTTAATTCTGTTACATTCTTGACTGCCCCTCAGCGCCCAGATCACATTATACTCATCACAGGCGTAAGCTTTTATAATTTTTTCTTAATTGACACTCTTTTTTTTTCCCGCTCTTCTGCAAATTTCCTTTTTCAGTATATATTTGTTATTGTCAACTATGAAAGATATTTTATAGTTTATTGCCTAGCATTTTGAAACAAACTTCTGCTTGGATTTGGGCAGTTTTTACTGTTTGGGTGCTGAGAATTTACCTTTAGGCTTCAATAAGTTTACCTCGAATTTGATCTGCATATTAAAAGGGAAATGTTGCTCATGATGTTACTAGCTTATATATATATATATTTTCTGATTTCCTGGAACATGGTCACAGGGTCCACTGAATCGTGAAATTAAGTTATGGGCCTCTGAAAGTGATGAAGGATGGCTGCTTCCCAGTGATTCTGATTCATGGCACTGCACACAGACATTGGAATTGAGGAGTTCAGCTGAACCTAGAGGCGAAGAGGTGTTCTTTAATCAAGTTCTGGCGTTGTCTCAAGCAGGTCTTCTCTTACTAGCAAATGCAAAGAAGAATGCTATTTATGCTGTACATTTGGATTATGGCCCTAATCCAGAAGCAACGCGTATGGATTACATTGCGGAGTTCACTGTTACCATGCCAATTCTCAGTTTTACAGGGACAAGTGATTTATTACCCCATGGTGAACAAATTGTTCAGGTTTATTGTGTCCAGACACAGGCTATTCAACAATATGCTTTGGACTTGTTACAGTGCTTGCCACCGCTAACGGAGAATGTAGTGTTTGACAGGTCAGACTCGAGTGTTTCCCATGATGCAGGGAGTACTGAAGGGTTTGCTGGTTTAGAGCCCGTTGGGGGTAAATCACTCGAGATGTCAATTACTAGTTCAGCACCCCGACCATACGAGACTAGCTCCAGCAGTGCACCAGCATTAAAACATCTCTTGAGCTCTGCATCTGCCTTTGCTACTCCGAGTTCGGACATAAAAACAGTTTCTTCAGGTATCAGTAATGATACTGATATTGCCTGTGTTGCATCACCATCTGTTCCTTTGAGTCCGAGGTTGTCTCGGAAGCTTTCTGATTTTATAAGTCCGTCAAATTTGCAACTAAGTGATTATGGTGGAGATAAAAAAATTATTGAATATTCAGTTGACAGGCAAATTGACACTGCTCATGGTACTTTGTCTGATATCCCATCATTGGATGATGATTCAAGGAATGATGAAAACCGAGCTGTAAAAGATGATAACTCTGCTTTGAATCGTCCTCTGAAGTTCAAGCCCCCAACTCATCTTGTAACCCCAGCAGAGATATTGGCCAAAGCATCTTCTGAAAGTAACCTTGTTACTGAGCACAAGAGTGATGGAGAGTCTGAGGTACATGATGTGGTTGTCAACTCTGATACACAAAATAAAGAGGTGGAGGTAAAAGTTGTTGGTGAATCAGGATCCAACCAAAATGCTGACCTTGACTCTCAGGGAGAGCTTCATAGCTTTCCTTCTGAGCAAAAGGAGAAATCGTTTTGCTCACAGGCTTCAGATCTTGGTGTTGAGATGGCTAGAGATGCGTTGCCCAAGGAGGGCTATATTGTTAATGAGTCTAAACAAGTGGATGGGGTTAGTGAAAGCAAGTCTGTGGTTCAGCCCTCAAGGGTTCCAGAAGAAAGCCATGATACCAGAAATGATATAACTGGCCAGATTGTAGATTCAGTAATTCCTGCAACAGTTGAATCTCCAGCACCATCTGTAAAGGGGAAAAAGCACAAGGGAAAAAACACTCAAGAATCAGGTCCAACTTCTCCATCCCTGAGTGCTTTTATTTCAACCGATTCTTCCAATGAACCTGGTGTGAGTTCGAGCTCCCCCAATGCTGAAGCTGCATTTTCACAAATTCAAACCATGCAGGAGATGCTTGTTCAGGTGATTGCTTTGTGCTTATCTTATGCACATTTCATTCATACTATTTGCTATATGCGCAAAAAATATAATAAAATTTTCTCTATTTTCTGTCTTAATTTGTTTTTAATGAGCGGCCTTTGAAGAAGCATTATAAGAAATTTATTGCTATCTCCATCATGCTGATTTTTTTATCACATATTAACCACACCATAAATTGTGAATACATGCAATTAATATAGTTTTATGAAGCGCCTGTGTAAATATATATCAATAATTCCATGCTTGGAAGAGATGGATAAATATTCATGATTGTGTCTAATCCACCTCTGTATGGTTTGTTTTATCTCTTCTCTTTGATTTATCATGTTCCAAAGAGAATAGATTTCATGACGAAACCTATATATCTTGACTGTAATACAAGTAAAGTTAGACCTCCCTGTGAATCTGTGTCCTTGACTCGTGTAATTAATCTTTACCATGTCCTTTTTTGTTTTGTTGCAGCTTACAACTATGCACAAGGAAATGCAAAAGCAGATTACAGCTAATGTTACTGCCCCAGTTACCAAAGAAGGGAAAAGACTTGAGGCCTCCCTAGGGAAGATGATGGAGAAAGCTGTCAAGGCTAATAATGATGCTTTGTGGGCTCGTTTGCA
This sequence comes from Adenophora triphylla var. japonica, assembly GCA_022495995.1. Lineage (NCBI taxonomy): Eukaryota > Viridiplantae > Streptophyta > Magnoliopsida > Asterales > Campanulaceae > Adenophora > Adenophora triphylla. The sequence continues at coordinate 76,246 of JAFEMH010006723.1, read as the reverse complement.
GGAAGAAAATACAAAACAGGAAAAATTATTGCGAGAGCGGACACAACAAATGACAGGTTTGATAACAAACTTCCTGAACAAGGATTTACTCGGATTAGTGGAGAAAACAGTAAAGAAGGAATTAGCTGCAGTTAGTCCTGTTGTAGCGCGCACAGTTACTCCAGTTATAGAGAAGTCAATTTCTACAGCTATCACGGAGGCATTCCAGGTTAATACTTAAAAGACTCATGCATTTTACATTGGTCTATTTTGTTCATATCTCATTGAAATGTGCATGCAGAGAGGAGTCGGGGACAAGACGGTAAACCAGTTGGAGAAATCCGTTAGTTCTAAACTTGAAGCCGCTGTTGCTAGGCAAATCCAAGCACAGTTTCAAACTTCGGGAAAGCAAGCCCTTCAGGTATGTAAAACTCACACTATTAATTAAACATTATTGCAGGATCTTGTTTAGTGCTATCTGCTTGGTGCAAACTGGGTTTGCCCTCTGTGTTACATCAAGAAAAAGAAAGGGAAAAACCACCATTGATAACTTTTCTCTTTCTAGTTACGTTCATGGTGCGCTAGTAAAATCTTGTATAGCTTCTGCACTCGTGATTGATTCTGTCCACGGTTCTGTCATATCAGGAAGCGTTGAAATCTAGCATGGAAGCTTCAGTTGTCCCTGCCTTTGAGTCATCATGCAAGGCCATGTTTGACCACGTTGATGCTACATTTCAGAAGGGAATGGTTGAACATACAACTGCAGCTCAACAGCAGTTTGAGTCCATGCATTCGCCTCTAGCAATTGCATTAAGGGTATGGAATTTTTGGTCCTTGTGTGACAATGCCCTTTTGCCTCTATGATTTCCAGTTAACATTTTCTAGATTGCCTTTTTATAATGTCATAATCTGACCAGTGTCATCTCTTCGCTGGCGGTCAGGCCATCTCTTTGTTTATGTCATTGTGTTCATCTATCTTTATGTGAGTTCTTACTTTGATCCAATGATATTTTTGCAGGACACAATCAACTCAGCATCATCTGTAACTCAAACTTTGAGCAGTGAATTGGCTGAGGGTCAAAGAAAGTTGGTCGCACTTGCTGTTGCTGGCGCCAATTCCAAGGCAGTAAATCCTTTGGTTACCCAAATAAGTAATGGACCTTTGGGCGGTTTCCATGAAAAGGTAGGTTATGGTTTTTGTTCACGGTATTATCATCCTGTGAATTTTACGCTTATAGTTTATTAATATAGGAACTAGTACAATAATGGTGAGAATTTTTTGTTGTTTCTTAAAGATATTCTGATTCAAATGCTCTTTTATTCATTAGATTGAGGCACCCCTAGATCCGACCCAGGAGCTATCCAGGTTGATATATGAGCACAAATACGAAGAGGCTTTTACAACAGCGCTGCAAAGAAGTGATGTTTGGATTGTTTCCTGGTTATGCTCGCAGGTATCCCTCATTCATAGAACCACCTCTAATTAATGAATGACCATGGATAAATATGTTGTGGGTTTTCCTATGTTAGGAAGATGTAGTTTCATCTGCAGGGGCAACCTTTTCCCATTGGCGTTTCAACCAAAAAAAAATCAACTTTTGCCTCCTACTTTTGTTAAATTCATACTCCCTCTTGTCCCTAAATGAATGTCCAAATTCAAGATTTTTTTGTCCCAAATTGAATGTCCTTTTTGCAAAATGAATGTTTTTCTTAGGGTAAAACTAAATGTTTAGAAAGTGGATAACAAGAATATATGTGTATCCTTGCCATTAAAATGTATATAAAACACACATTTTCAGAGTGTTACTTAAAAATGAAATTTAGACATTCAATTAGGGGCGGAGGGAGTATCAGTTTTGGAATTTGACTAGTGATTATTTGGTTGACTTTTCACATGTAGTCACTCCTTAATCAAACTTAAGTTAAATAGTCATCCTTCTAGACTAATTCCCTTTTACTTTTTAACCAGGTTGATCTGCAAGGGATTTTGTCAATGAATCCTCTTCCTCTGAGCCAAGGAGTCCTGCTTTCACTTCTGCAGCAATTGGCCTGTGATATCAGCAAGGAGACACCTCGCAAACTCGCATGGATGACAGATGTTGTAGCTGCGATTAAACCAACGGACCAGATGATTGCGATGCACGTACGTCCCATATTTGAGCAAGTGTATCAGATACTAAACCATCAACTCAGCCTTCCCACAAACACAGTTGCTGAGATTTCAAGTATACGTGTGGTTCTGGTAATCATCAACTCCACGCTGAGAAGCATGTAAATGATGTTAGTTTTATTATAAGGCTTATAAATGTGATATGGACTGATGGTAAAATAGGAATGCTTGTACAAAGTTGTAGCATTTCGGGTCGAAAAGGTACTAAATATTTGGAGCCTTTTTTTTGTTAGACTTCTGATCTTCTGTCGCAAGAAGGGAGAGAAGGGGTAAGTCGGTTTGAGTACTTTTGAACTTTGTAAGTTTGGGGTATTTTCAACATTTTTGTTTTAAATTTTGGTCAAAAAAGTTGTGTCTATAATACATTTTTCATTTATTTGAACTAGTACTACATACTCCCTCCGTCCCGCCCGAAGCTTCACCTTTTACCCAAATTGGTGTCCCGGTAGAAGCTTCACATTTTCTAAAATGGAAAAGGTTTATTAATATTCTATTATACCCACTAACTTTTCTCTCTCACATATTTAAATTATGGGTCTCACTTGTCATATTCACTCACTTCTTTCTTCTCACAACCCTTTTCTCACTCCCATTATTTTTGAATATATATACTCCCTCCGTCCCGGCCGACTTAGGATTTTTTGAAATGGCACGGGGATTAAGGAAAAGATAAATGTTGTGAGTGTAATTTAAAAATAGGAGAGAGAATGAGTGGAGAGAATAGTAAATTATAATGGTGTTGTGAGTATTAAAATAATGTAGGAGAGAGAATGAGTGGAGAGAATAGTGATTTAAGGTTTCCATTTTGGGCCGTCCTAAGTCGGGTGAGACGCCCAAAATGGCAAAAAGTCCTAAGTCGGCCGGGACGGAGGGAGTATTGTTTTCTTAATTTGCGTGCTTCATCAAAATGGTGAAGCATGGACCGGGGCGGAGGTAGTAGTTGCGTATATTGACGGGATACCATAGCCTATGTTGTCTGACTAATAATTTGGATGGAAGAATTGAATTGAAATTCAACTACAGATTTAGAAGCTTAGAATAAAGAGGTCCGTCCGGTCCACTCTGCTACCTTATCTCACTGTTTACTAGCGCCAGTGGCGGATTCAACACAAAATGTAACTGAATTCACAAATTAAAAACATTAGCGGAATCGAACCTTGATTGTTCAGGAAATAAGCAACATTATAAATCACTACGCTACAACAGTTTGTGTTAATGGGTTTACTGCCACCCTATATAACATGCTTGAGTCCGCCTCTGACTAGCACAAATTAAAAACATTAGCGGAATTGAACCTGGGATGTTTAGGAAATAAACGAGTGGTGTGAACCCCAAGAGAATTTGGGACCGATACAATTGAATTGTACTGTCGACTGTATCAATGATTCAGATTCAATATCGGCGATGCCTCACAACCTTCACACGGGAATCATCTTTTTCTTTTTTTAGTTTCACTCGATTCATCTTTCCTAATCCTCTCAAAACGCAAATTTAGAACCCCTCACGATAGAGACATGTTAAATACAATCTCACCCTCAATAAATTTGATCTAACAAATTGGAAGTTTGGTTGAGCCTTCGACCTCATCCACCCCAAAATACTACGTGAGATCTCCCATTTCAACGTGTTTGGCTTCTCTTCTAATACGTGCTACTGCATTATTATTTGACTCAACTAGACGTAAGAAAACAAAACTAATCTGAAACTAGCCAATTTTGTTTCCATTACCATTTTTCTTTTAATTTCAAGATAACATTACAATAATCCACAAAATTCAAAAATCAAGCAATTTCGCAGCCACAAGAGCAATGGTAGGACCCCATTTGCACGCTTTGAATTTTGGTATGGATTTGGGACAGGTAGTAATGTAGAGTTGGGGATGCAAAAAATCCGAACCCGCCAACCGAACCCGAAAAGATCCGTCCTTAATAGGCTGGGTTTGGGATGCAAATTTGAAAACCCGTCGAGTTTTTGAAGGGTTCGGGTTTATCCTGTCCCGCCCCGGACCCACCCGAATATATAGAAAAGTACTTAAATGCCCTTATTGGATGCAAATTTGAAAACCCGTCGAGTTTTTGAAGGGTTCGGGTTTATCCCGCCCCGCCCCGGACCCACCCAAATATATAGAAAAGTACTTAAATGCCCTTATTGGCCTTATAGAAAATTACTTAAATGCCCCAAATATATAGAAAATTACTAAAGGGGCCCTTGGATTATGGGTGTTTTTATAGGAAATGAGTTAAATAATTATCGGGGCGGGCTCGGGTAACGGGTTAAACGGGGCGGGGCGGGGCGGGTTATGGTAGATCACTATAGGGGCGGGTTTGGGAAATGAAGAACCCGTCCCGAACTCACCCCGTTGCCATCCCTAGGTAGAGTTCACAATCGAATTTTGCATAAAATAAAGTAATAAAGTGTAAATTGTTTTTAATAAAAGATGTAGCTCATATTTATATTTTTTGGATCGAAATAACACACACTTAGGTGTGGTATTTGATTTTTTTAAGTGTTAAGTGCTGAAATTTGATTTTACGTCTGAACTTGACTGAATTGATAAGAGGTATAGTCTGAAGACTGATTTTTGAATTACTCAATTGTTTGAATATTCATCTGAATTCAATCTGAAATTAATGTTACGACATTTAATGGAGTAGAGAGATGAGATGAATGACTATTGATCTAGTGTTTGAGTGTTATTTTTAAAACTACGAGTTTATGCAAGAGATATAAACCCTCCGTCTCAGGTGAGTGTGGACTTATTTCCTTTTTCGTTCGTCCCAGATGAGTGTGGACTGTCTAATATGGCAAATAATCTTTACTATTCCACCCACTCATTCTCTCTCCTACTTTACTTTTATACTCACAACACCAATCAACTTACTATTCTTCCCACTCATTCTCTCTCATATTTAATTTTTCATACTTACAAACACTTCCTTTCACTATTTATCTCTCTTACTTTTTCTTAATTTTTGTGCCCAAATATTTGATCCACATTCACCTGGGACGGAGGGAATATATATATATATATAAATCAATTAAGAGATAAATAAATGATAGTTTTACATCTGAAAGTTAAGTGTAAAATAAGAGGCATTCAGATCTGAATGGAAAAAAAAAACAAACAGTCTGAATTGTATTATGTCTGATGCACTCATCCATTTAGATTTGAATAAAAATCACCCATTCAGATTTGAATAAGAGCTGAAAATAAAAAATAAATAAGGCCTTACTATATACTCTTTCCGTCCCGCTTCAAATGTCTCAACTTTCCATTTTGTGCGTCTCATTTAAAATGTTTCAACCCAAAAAAGGAAATTTTTAATTACTATTTCACCCACTCATTCTCTCTCATACTTTACTTTTACACTCACAACATGCTCTCTTCTAACTATTCCTCCAACTCATTCTCTCCTATTTAATTTTTCATACTCACAACATTTAAACTTTTTCTTTTTCCTACATCACTTTCCTTAATTCTCGAGCCAAACTCATTTTAAGACATTTCAACCGGGACGGAGGGAGTAATATAATTTATATCACTATAAAATGTAACTATCTACCATAAAAATTCGATAGCTAGATGGAAAAAAACAAAAACAAAAGGGACAATTAGAAAATTAGGGGTATGGAAATTTACATGATTATCTGAGATTAGGGGCTAACTAAGGGTCCTATATTTTTTTTTTCCTACCAACACTGATCCGTTTCCCATCTCCGGGTCGAGTAAGTTCCATTTTTGCTTCCTACTCCTACCGTCGAGTAACCAAACGGTCGCCGTCCCAAACTCAAATCGTAAATCGCACGAGCGGTCGGATCAGATAGCGTGGAGTAGGCGTTGTGAATCTCGATGAAATCACGGCCGTCTTCCTTAAAATCGGAGGCGTCAGGGTGGTAAACCTTGGCCAAAGTACGGTACGCCATCTTAATTTCTGTCGGAGAGGCGTTGCGATTGACGCGGAGAACCTCATAGAGGCTCGCCGGTCTCCTCATTGTTTCGACTACCGGAGCCGGCTCGGCAACAGCATGGAGAGAGGCGTTACAAGTAGCGGCGCGTCCGGAGAAGGAGATAATTGAAGCAGATCGAGGGGGTCCATGGAGATGTAAGGGAGTTTCAGGTAAGAATCGGACGGAAGTTCGCGCCATTGGTGAAGTTAGGGTTCCAGGCATCGTGAATAGTTGAAATTAGGGTTTCAGAGAGTGAATGATGGAATTGAGGTTATTACGAGTCGGAGAAGGGAGGGGAGGAAGGGGTATATATATAAAGGTCGGAGAAGGTGGAATGTGGACATGTTTCTTTGAAGTCGGAGGAGAGAGAGTGGGACCCGTGTGGCGCCAGCCGTTTCGCGTTTGAGCTGTTTGTTTCGCTACTGTGACCGTGAGCTTGCTGTTTGATTCTATTGGCGATTTGGTTTTTTCTTGATTGTATTGTGGGCGTGGTTATTTGCAAGACATATTATTTGCAAGGCACGGATAATTGACAAAACTGTCCTCATTTGTATGCAAACGCTTCGTGTAATTATGCACGACGTTGTCAGATATGTTTCGTATGAAAATACATGAAATGTTTTGAGTTATTTCGTGTAGATTTACACGATATTTCGTGTAGATTTACACGAAATATTAACAAATATTTCGTGTATTTTCATACGAGATAGAAGGACCAGTTTCATGTATAGGCATACAAAACAATCTAAACATTGTTCCATTGTGTTTCGTGTAATTTTACACGAAATGTTGTGAAACATCTCGTGTAAAATTACACGAAATAATCACATTCCAAGGCTAGTCACCACCTGATGGAAGAGATAACTGAGGGAGTTAACAGCATAAATATCTCCGATTCTTATCGGAAGAATCGAATTCAAGTCTCTAATACAAAGAAGCCTCTCTTCTTCTATATCAATCTCGCCAAGGTTTAACAAACCCTCTTCTTAATCCGCTTTTTCTATTTCAATTTTCAATTCGTCTGTTTTCCCGATGATTTTTGGCTCTAGTTAGAGTTTTATGTGGCGATTAAGTATTCATGTGTGAATTCACCTGCTATTTGTAATTTGATTTCATTTGCAGAGGTACATTCACAGTTCGTGTACGAGAGAGAGAAGAGAAGCTGGTGAACGGTGTTGGAGGGAATGAGAGAAATTGAGAGGGTTTTGTTATATATACAATGGCATTGCGGTCATTTCAATGTGCCTTGTATATTTGGTGCCTTGCAAATAAAATTCACCATTGTAAAGCCACGAGTTATTCTACTCGGCGGCGGATGAGTTATTCTACTCGGCGGCGGATATGCATCAAATGTTTTGATATTGCCTGTTTTTTATAAAAAAGAACATTTTTTTGGGAAAAAATTGAAATTCAAAATGTTTATATACATAAGAGATAATAGGCTTCACTAGGCACCACTTTACATACATAAATATAATAGGCTTCACTAGACGCGAAACATTTGATGTTACATGTTCTTTAAAACAGGTCAAAACGACATTGTTTTGCAAAAAAAAAATTTGGGATTGCTTGGGCAACACCAGACACTACAGTAAATCCGCCCCTGAGTTTACTCTTTTGGTTTCGTCACATTCGACATAAGATTTTTTGTTTTGATTAATATATTCTGTATTAAGAGAAAAGAAAATGTATGAAGCATGTGTTGTGAGTATGAAAATTAAAATATGAGATATATTAAGTGAGGGAAATAGTAAGATTATTGTTATTGTGATTACGATAAGTGAATATCATTGAATAAAAAAATAATATAAACTTGTTATTTTAAAACATCCTAGCTAATGTCCAAAATGACAAATTGTACCACGGGTCCACGGCGGATGAGACTGAGGAGGGAGTAATAAATTTGCTTCTAGAAGATGTTTGGCTCAACGCTAAGCCCCTTTTAATTTTTATTTATTACTAACAAAGAAAGTCGGCAGTCGATTGGATCATTGCCCCTTGAAGCTAGATTGGGTTGGATCTCCGGTAAAAATTGATGTTAACATCTCATTTATCTTTAATTTAATTATGCTTTGACAAAAATGAATACTTTTCACGAAGCCTAAAATATTCAGATAACAACACGCGGATCTCATGAGTACGATTTTATGAGTCGTAACGGGTATAATTTTACGGGTTAAATTTGTCGGGTCACAGGTTTTGAGAAAGAGAAATTGGAATCGAATCGTCAATTGTACAGGTACGGGTCCAACGATTCACGAATCTTACACGATTTCAATTTCTGACGAATCAAATTCGAGTACGATTTTATGGATTCGAACAGAGACGGGTACGGACCGACTGTGTCTAGAAGAGAGAGGGATGGGGGGGGTGTTAAGAGCATGTAGTTGGCAGAGCTTCTGGAACTCTAAGGAAGCCGAAAGCCAAGCCGTTAGACAGACGACGGTTAACTTCACTTCCCATTCGCTCGTGCCAATTCTTCTGGAAACAAGAGGGGCGACTATCTCTAAGCCTTTTTATGGCGTACGTGTGCCGTTATTGCAAAATTACCATTTTTTAAAGCCATACTCTCTCCGTCCCGGTCGATTTAGAATTTTTTGGATCGACACGGGGATTAAGGAAAAGGTAAATGTTGTGAGTGTAATTTAAAAATAGGAGAGAGAATGAGTAGAGGGAATAGTAAATTATAATGGTGTTGTGAGTATTAAAATAATGTAGGAGAGAGAATGAGTAGAGAGAATAGTGATTTAAGGTTTCCATTTTGAGCCGTCCTAAATTGGGTGAGACGCCCAAAATGGAAATAAATCCTAAATCAGCCGGGTCGGAGGAAGTATATTTTTTTATTTTCTGGCTGGTAAATAAAGTCTCTATTAACACAGACGGGCCTAAATATAAGTGGTTAGTGACAATTTCATAGCACGTGACAGTGACCTCCACTTCTTCTAGAACACTTTCTCTCTCAAAAATCCAATTTAAGATATGTGTTTTAGTGGAGAATGGGTCCCACTCAAATTGTTTAGCTCCAATTGGTAATTCTCAATTGAATCAAACATCTCTTGTGGGAGGAAGGATCACATGGAAATTCCTTCTAGAATGCTTTTATTGTAGATGATGTCAAAAATGTTGTATCAGTCCAAATTCAACGGTAAGTTTGTCTTCTTGATGTTTGAATAGCTTGAAAAAGATGAACAAACATGTAAACTAAGCCAAAATTTCACCGACAAATGTCATACGTCTTGAAAGTAATTATTTGTGCTATTATAGAAAAACAATTGACATTAGAAGAGCCAAAATATGTGTTCACGGCTGGTCCTACTATATTTGTGGCCATAGACTAACTTTTTGGATGCCCCCCTCCTCCCAAATTTGAAGTATGTAACTTTTAACTAAACAAAAAAGATATGGTCATTATCAAGCTATTAATTAACAATATTTCATACTAAATAAAAATATGATATATCATAATTTCCTTACATGATACTATATAAATACATTTCTCCTATTATATTTAGAATCAAAATCATGAATCAAAGTTGAATAATCAATTTTATCAACTATATTTTTCTCAATTAATATTAAAGCTAGCCCATTTATCCTTTTTTGAGATATTATACTTCAAAGATAATTTTTTATCAACCTTAACTTTCAAAAACTTATTTCACCGGTCAACAAAATTCGATAAGGAGATGGGTATTGGAGAAGGAGAACAAATTACTTGATTATTTGATTGTGGCAGTGGCAGCGACAGCGACAGCGACAGCGACAGCGGTAGGTGTAGCACTCAACGTAGGTAGCGTAACTAGCGAAAAATGTCATTTTTTTCTCCTCAAATCTTTATTTTTGTTTTTTTTTTTAATTAATGCCTGATAAAAAAGAATTTGGGGGAAAAATTAAATTTGGACTTTTTTTAATATGGGATGTTGTTGAATTTGTGTGGGACAAATATTGACTTGTGTATAATTTTTGGGTTAAAATTGGGCCTACCTAATACATATACACAACAAATTTTGAGGCTCCTAAATTAGCCCATTTTTTTTAGCCCTATGCCATGGCCTCACTTTGTCTTAAGCCATGGTCGACCATGTTATGACTTCTATTTATAGGTGTATGATATATAGTCCCGCCTTAGATGGAAAGTTAGGTGAGATAAGGAGTTAAGTCCTACTCGTATCCTAATTCTCCACAGTCCTTATTGTAATAGGATTAGAATAGCATTATGTATTTATGCCTAGGAGGGCTGCTCCTCGGCATATGCATATGTCAGGCAGGAGAGGTTACCAACCTGTATCCTAATTCTCCACAGTCCTTATTGTAGTAGGATTAGAATAGCATTCTGTATTTATGCCTAGAAGGGCTGCTCCTCGGCATAAGGTGTTGGCCGGCATATGCATATGTCAGGCAGGAGAGGTTACGAAGGGTAGAAAAGACCATTCCCCTTGTAATGATGGTGGCATGGTAGACTCTAGTCGGCATTTGAGTATGTCGTGGTCGACATATAGGTATGCCTTGTTCGGCATATATCAGCATTTCTGTCTTATTTATAGAATCGCTATGCTATTTCAAGTCGACATAGTGAGATATGACGAGGAGAAAAGATGAGTATAGGTAAGGAAATTCTTTCCCTATATCGTACTACCTCCGTCCCAATCTAAATGTCCAAAAATGGGTTCGGCGCGGGAATTAAGGAAAGTGATGTAGGAAAGAGAAAAAGTGAGGTAGGAAAGAGAAAAAGTTTAAATGTTGTGAGTATGAAAAATTAAATAGGAGAGATAATGAGTGGGAGGAATAGTTAGGAGAGAGAATGTTGTGAGTGTAAAAATAAAGTAGGAGAAAGAATGAGTGAGTTGAATAGTGAAAAAAAACTTTTCTTTTTTGGAAATGGGACATTTTCAATGGGACGTCCAAAAAGGAAAGTTTGGACATTTAGATTGGGACGGAGGGAGTATTTATGACTTGTGTATATTTTTTATTGGGCTTGACCCATTGAACTCTGTCCATTTTATGGCCTATGATCATAATTAATTTATACCTTTCAATTGTAACTAAACGACAAATAATTGATTTGGAATGGATTATACGATAAATACTGTCTTAATCTAAACTATTAAGATTGATGTAGTAGTCGGAACTAAGAATTATTAATTAAGAGATAGATCATTATTGAGTTAATCTTGTTTATTGAATTATTGTTAATAAAAAATTTGTGGAAGCAAACTAAACCTGGACGGTAATTGTCATTGTCATTGACAATTAGTGAGATTAATGGACTACCACTAACTGTCTTATTTAATCTTCTTATGAAATGTACAGTATATCACAGTCTACAGAGTAGGTTTTATTTTACTCACTCCGTCTAGTAATGTTTGGCCACAAAATAATATTATACTCCCTCCATTCCATTGCATACTTCACCATTTTGAGATTGTATGCAAATTAAGGAAAAAGATAAGTGGAGAAAGTTGTAATTATGAGTACGATAAGTGAGTATAAGGGCAAACTCTGGTGCGCCAAGCGCTTCCCCGCCAGACGAGAATTGGAAGAGAGAACCATTTGCTAGAGTCTTTCCCTGATAATTGCCAAGAGGTTGTTCGTCGAGGTTCGAACCCTTGACCTTATCATTTTAGAACGTCATAGTTTCGAGTGGAATGCCCAAAATGACAAATTGTACCACGACGGATGAGACGGAGGAGGGAGTAATAAATTTGCTTCTAGAAGATGTTTGGCTGTTTGGCTCAACGCTAAGCCCCTATTAATCTATCAATATATAAAAACAAGGTTTTGGTAATTAAAGGGGCTTTGAGGGGCATTTTCGTCATTTCACTACATGGCAAATTTGCAATTGAAAAGGAGAAAAGGCTTTGGCCTTGGCCTGCCTTGGCCTTGGCCGTGGCTCGGCCTTGGCCGGCCTTGGTCTTGGCTGTGGCCTGAAGGGGATTTAATCCCACATTGGGTTGAAACAAAAAAAAAAAACCTCTCCTCCCCTATAAATGCTGAAGCTGGCCATTGGGATTTCACCTTGGCCGGCCGTGGCCCTAACACATGGCCTTGGCCTTGGCCCATGCTTGCCCTTGACCTCGAATTGGATCGGGACTCGGATAGGGGCATTTTGGGTCGGATTCGGGTATGACCCTTAGAAAATCGGGTCGAATCCGGATAAAACAATTGTTACAATTTTTTTTTAAAAGGTCTAATTTGAAAAAAAAAAATCACCTTCACTTTACTCTTTATCCGGATAAATCAAAATTTGTTAATTATTTTCTCTTTAAGCGGAGACTTATTTTATTTGAAAAAAAAAACAATCTTTTGTATAAATATTAATTTATTAATTATCCTTTAATAATTATTTCATTTTTTTTAGTGCAAAGTAATGAAGTCATAATTATTTTTTTTTGATAAATCATAATAAAAAAAATCTATTTTTTTATTTTTTAATTTCATTTTTTCACCTAAATTAATAAATTTTTTCTCTTTAACTAGATACTTCTTTCATTTGGATTTGGACAAAGAAAAATAATCCCCAATTTTAAATATAAATTTGTTAATTATCCTTTCCCATTTTTTTAATTTCTTTTCAGTGAAAATTACTTAAGTGTGAAGTAAATATTTTAATTATAAATAATATTTTAATAATATTTATAATTATATACTAAAAAAATGATTATAAAATAAAATAAATTTGATGGGGTATAGGATGATGATAAATTTATATATATATCCAAAAAATATTGCCACTTATTTTTATTATGTGTCAAATAAATTTTTTTTTATACAGAATAAAAAATATAAATAGTAATATATTATTTATTTGAAACAAATTTTTTTTAACTTGGACGTTGACTTGGGCCTTGGTTCGGCCGTGGCCTTGCCTTGGATGGCCGCGGCCTTGCTTTGCCTCGCACTTGGCCGGGCATGGCCTTGGCCATGTGGCCTTGGGAGTTATCCCACATCGAAAAATAATCAAAAGTAAATGGGTTGCCTAGGTATATAATGGCTCATTATATACCAAGGCCATTTTTCATTCTTTTTTTTTCAATGTGGGAAATCATGCTTGGCCTTGGCCGTGGACTTGGCCTTGGTTTTATCCCACATGAAAAAAATACAAAAGTTTTATTCTTGTCTTGATTATATAATGAGGCTTAAGCCAAAGGGATTTATTTGAAACAAATTTTTTTTAAATTGGACGTTGACTTGGGCCTTGGCTCGGTCGTGGCCTTGCATTGGATGGCCGTGGCCTTGCTTTGGCTCGCCCGTGGCCGGGCATGGCCTTCGCCATATGGCCTTGGGAGTTGTCTCATATCGAAAAATAATCAAAAGAAAATGGGTTGCCTAGGTATTTAATGGCTCATTATATACCAAGGCCATTTTTCATTCTTTTTTTTTCAATGTGGAAAATCATGCTTGGCCTTGGCCGTGGCACTTGGCCGTGGACTTGGTCTTGATTTTATCCCACATGGAAAAAATACAAAAGTTTTAGGGCTAGGATGATGAGTTGAAATGATTTTGAATATGTATAAATAAAATCATTGTGTATTTACGAAGTATATATGATTATTTTTTTAAATTAATTTTGTATTTACCAAGTATATATCTATAATCTATAAATATATAATAACAAGGTTTTGGTAATAAAAGGGACTTTGAGGGGCATTTTCGTCATTTCACAGCATGGCAAAATTGCAATTATAAAGGACAAAAGGCCTTGGCCGCCGCTGCCTTGGCCTGGCCGCGTGGCTGGCCGGCCGGCCTTGTGGCCTGGCCTGGCGTAGGCCTAGAGGTTTTTATCCCACATCTATTAAAAACCAAACTCAAATGCTAACCCTTCCCAATATATTCTCAAGGTGGCCTAGGGAATGTTAGTTCGGCCGGCCATGGCCCTTGACAATGGCCTTGGCCCATGCGATTGTCCCATTAAAAAAAAAAATTATTTTTATTTACAAAGAATATATGATTAAATAATTTTTTTATTATCATATATAAGTAAAAAAATTAAAAATTTATTTAAGTGTGAAGTAATTTCTTAATTATAAATAATAATAATAATAATTATTTCAATAATACAAAAAATTATACAAAAAAAAAATAAACGTGATGGGGTATAGGATGATGAGTTGAAATGATTTTGAATATGTATAAATAAAATCATTGTGTATTTACCAAGTATATATGATTATTTTTTTCAATTAATTTTGTATTTACCAAGTATATATGATTATTTAATATAGTATACTATATATATATATATGTATATATATATATATTTGTCAAAATAAATATTTCAAAATGATAATTTTGAATTTGTCAAAATATTTCATAAATTTATATATAAATCCAAAAAATATTGTCACTTATTTTTATTATTTGTCAAAAATAAATAATATTTTTATGCAAAATAAAAAATATAATATTAAGATATTATTAAAAAAAAATATAAAAAAATAGAAATTGAACATGGGCCTTGGCCTTGGCTGGCCTTGGCCGTGGCTCGGCCTTGGCCTTGGCCCTTGGCCTTGGGCGTGGCCTAGAGTTTTTTATCCCACATCTATTAAAAACCAAACTCAAATGCTAACCCTTCCCAATATATTCTCAAGGTGGCCTAGGGAATGTTAGTTCGGCCATGGCCTCGACCATGGCCTTGGCCTACGCGATTGTCCCATTAAAAAAAAAATTATTTTTATTTACAAAGAATATATGATTAAATAATTTTTTTATTATCATATATAAGTAAAAAATTTAAAAATTTATTTAAGTGTGAAGTAATTTCTTAATTATAAATTATAATAATAATAATAATAATTTCAATAATAAAAAAAAAATATACAAAATAAAATAAAAGTGATGGGGTATAGGATGTTGAGTTGAAATGATTTTGAATATGTATAAATAAAATCATTGTGTATTTACCAAGTATATATGATTATTTTTTTCAATTAATTTTGTATTTACCAAGTATATATGATTATTTAATATAGTATACTATATATATATATGTATATATATATATATATATTTGTCAAAATAAATATTTGAAAATAATAATTTTGAATTTGTCAAACCAAAAAATATTGTCACTTATTTTTATTATTTGTCAAAAATAAATAATATTTTCATACAAAATAAAAAATATAATATTAAGATATTATTAAAAAAATAAATAAATAGAAATTGGACATGGGCCTTGGCCGGCCTTGGCCGTGGCTCGGCCTTGGCCTTGGCCCTTGGCCTTGGGCGTGGCCTAGAGGTTTTTATCCCACATCTATTAAAAATCAAACTCAAATGCTAACCCTTTCCAATATATTCCCAAGGTGGCTTAGGGAATGTTAGTTGGCCGCCGTAGCCTTTGACCATGGCCTTGGCCCATGAGATTGTCCCATTAAAAAATAATTTTTTTTTATTTACAAAGAATATATGATTAAATAATTTTTTTATTATCATATATAAGTAAAAAAATTAAAAATTTATTTAAGTGCGGAGTAATTTCTTAATTATAAATTATAATAATAATAATAATAATAATTTCAATTATAAAAAAAATTATATAAAATAAAATAAAAGTGATAGGGTATAGGATGATGAGTTGAAATGATTTTGAATATGTATAAACAAAATCATTGTGTATTTACCAAGTATATATGATTATTTTTTTCAATTAATTTGTATTTACCAAATATATATGATTATTTAATATAGTTTACTATATATATATATATATATATATATATATATATATATATATATATATATATATATATATATATATATATATATATATTTGTCAAAATAAATATTTCAAAATAATAATTTTAAATTTGTCAAAATATTTCATAAATTTATATATATATCCAAAAAATATTGCCACTTATTTTTATTATTTGTCAAAAATAAATAATATTTTTATACAAAATAAAAAATATAATATTAAGATATTATAAAAAAAATATATAGAAATTGGACATGGGCCGGGCGGCCTTGGCCCTTGGCCTTGGGCGTGGCCTAGAGGTTTTTATCCCACATCTATTACAAACCAAACTCAAATGCTAATCCTTCCCAATATATTCTCAAGCTAGCCTAGAGAACGAATTTTCGGCCGGCCATGGCCCTTGTCCTTGCCCATGCGATTTGCCCATTTAAGAAAAAAGAAAATATTTTTTTGTATTTACAAAGAATATATGATTAAATAATTTTTTTATTATCATATATTTACAAAGAATATATGATTAAATAATTTTTTTATTATCATATATAAGAAAAAAAATTAAAAATTTATTTAAGTGTGAAGTAATTTTTTTAATTATAAATTAAAATAATAATAATAATAATTTCAATAATTAAAAAAATAATACAAAATAAAATTCAAGTGATGGGGTATAGGATGATGAGTTGAAATGATTTTGAATATGTATAAATAAAATCATTGTGTATTTACCAAGTATATATGATTAATTTTTTTAAATTAATTTTGTATTTACCAAGTATATATGATTATTTAATATACTCCATCCGTCCCAATAAGTGCTACACCTTTTTGGGTGGGAACGCAAATTATGAAAATGAGAGGAAAAAAATATGTATAAATAAAATCATTGTGTATTTACCAAGTATATATGATTATTCTTTGCTTAAAAAGGAAAGGTGAAGTTTCTAACGGGACGACCTTTTGGGTAATTAGTGAAGCTTTCATTGGGACGGAGGGAGTATACTATATATATATATATGTATATATATATATATTTGTCAAAATAAATATTTCAAAATAATAATTTTAAATTTGTCAAAATATTTCATAAATTTATATATATATCCAAAAAATATTGCCACTTATTTTTATTATTTGTCAAAAATAAATAATATTTTTATACAAAATAAAAAATATAATATTAAGATATTATTTATTTGTTAAAAAAAATATATATATATATAAATATATATATATATTTATATATATATTTTTTTTTCTTCTCAAAATTAAATATGCTAAATTAAAAATACATATCATAATTATGTTCATAATGAGTTAATGTAAATAAATAGTACATATTTTTTTGATGTACGCGCATTTAAGGGAAATTTTTCATTTGAAAAAATTGTTTGTGTTTTTTTTGTAAATTTTATCAGAAATAAAATACTTCATAATTGTATGATAATATATTTTCCATTTGATTTTTTCTTTATTTCAATTTGATATTTTTCTACTTTTTATACTTTTATTCTCTTCTTTTCTTCCTTTCACGATATATATATATTTAATATTAATAATTATATATGTATATGACTATAATTATTTTGTTGATTTTTGGTCAACTTTGAATTGGACAAAGAAATTATTTTTATCCAAAAATTTTTTATATCCAAAAAATTATTTCTATTCAAAACAAAATTGTTTGTCAAAAATAATAAAATTTAACATTGATTATCCTTGGCTCGGCCTTGGCCGGCCTTCGCCTTTGCCGTGGCTCGGCCTTGCCCTTGGCCGTGGCTCGGCCTTGGACACCTTGGCCTTTGGCATGTTCTTGAGGAGTTTATCCCACATTTAATAAAAACCAAAACTAAAAATTTATCCCTTCCCTATATAATGCTCAAGTTGGCCAAGGCTTAGTCATTTTGGCCGGCCGTGGCCCTTGCCCCATTTGTTCATCTTTTTAAAATTAATATTTTTATATGTTTTTACACCAAAATCATAATTTTTACCTAAAAATAAATTTTTATTAGATAATTGTACTATTCTTTTGGTATGAAGAAATCTTTTGTTTTTATTTAAAAATTTCTGTTTATCAAAAAGAAATAAAATATCATCTTTTTTTAACTATATTTCCAATCTTCACATTTTTTTACTAATTTCAATAACTTATTTCGTATGTGATTCGTGTGTTTTATTTACTTTTTTAAATGATAAAATACTACATAATTGTATATGGAGAAATGCATATTTCTAATGATTTTTGTTTTATTCCTATTTTATTGTTTTCTAATTTTTATGTTTTGACAATCTATTCTTTAAGAAATTATTTCATAATGTATAAACGAATTAATTTTTTGATTTATTTTAGTTCAATTTTTGTCTTTTGAATATACAATATAGTAATGCCCCGTGCATCGCACGGGAGTCAATCTAGTTATAACTAGTATTGCACTCATGTGTTGCATGGTATAAGCAAAATTTTGTTATATTAACATATAATTTATAATAAAAAGTTAAAACTAATGAAAGTATGCACAGGTTATAATTATTTAACCTACACAATGAATATTATAAAATTTGAAAGCTTTTTGTATACACATATTTCGTGATGTGAGGAACTTCAGTGATTATTCCAATAAAAATTGTAATTTTAAAATATTTTTCCTTAAATGATTTATTTTAGTACTTTATTATTTTACTATTCATTATATGATTGTAAAATTGAAAATTTGGAATAGCAAGCGTATTTATGTATCTTTGCTAAAATAAATATTTTTAAAATATCCCTAAAATCAAAAGTTTGATATTCATTTGAATTTGAAGTATTCACTTTGGAAAAGAAGATAAATATTCTTATTATTCATTTTTAAACATTTAATTTACGATAATAAAAAAATAGTGAAAGAAATTTAGTAAACACGTTTAGAACAAAGCTTTTTATAAAAACAACAATTTTAAAACAAAAATTTCTTACATTGGAGTTTATTAAGAGACAAAGTAATAATGATTAAAACAAAATCATCTACTTAGTCAACGTATTTAGTAGCCTTATTATGACAACAATTGTATCGACTTTTGATTCTTTTTATAATTTGTATAATTTCGATATAATTAAATAAATAAAAATCAAAATTAACAACTACAGTTAAAACTAATGTAACAATTTATCCAATTTCTTAGTGAAATAAACTCTCAAAAAAAAAATCTTAAATCAACACGAAATAATGGCTCCTTTGTCGAAAAGTACATGCACCGGAAAATTATCTTTTATGTATTAATATTTTCATCTATATAACGTGGGGGATCAATAAAACCTGTAAATAGTAAATAAATTAATAAGAAATAAAATAAACATGAAATAATAAAATTTCATCTATATAATGTGGGGTATCAATAAAAAAGTTCAGTTAGATTATACTCCCTCCATCCTATTATAAAATACACACTTACTATTTGCTCAGAAATTAAGGAAAAATGTTAGTGGATTGTGTGTTGTGAGTATGAAAAATGAGGTTGAAGAGAGAAAATTAGTTGTTGTTCTAAGTATGATATGCGAGTTTCATTAATATAAAAATAATAAAATATTTTCATTTTAGAAAGTATATACTCCCTCCGTTCCACCCGACTCAGGACCAATTTCCATTTTGGGCGTCACACTCGACTTATGACATCTCAAAATGGCAAATTTATATTATTTTTATATTCAAAAATACTCACTTGTCATACTAATAACAACAATTTCCTTAGTATGCCCCTCACTCATTCTCCCTCATATTTTACTTTTCATACTCACAATACCTGTTTCACTCATTCTCTCTGTTTATTATATTAATATTTTTTAATTCCTGTATCGAAAGAGAAAATCCTAAATCGGATTAGACGTAGGAAGTAGTTTGTAGTGGGATGCCCTTTGAAAAAAGTGTGTAGTTTGTAGTGAGATAGGATGAGTATATTTTTTAAAATTAAATAAATAATGTCAAAAGTATCCATATTGATTTTTTTTTTTTGTGAAAAAATACATATTGATGTTAAAAATAAAAAAAATGGTTGACGATAAGAATAAAGAATTGATAAAAATGATCTTGTTAAATTGAATATAAGCTCAATTATTTTGCAAGATATTTTAGTTCTTTTATTTTCAAATATTTATTAGGACAACATTAAAAAGAGTCTCAACAATAGCTTCTAAAATTATCACTATTTTGAAAGAACAATTTTATTTTTAAATGTTAAGCATACCAAAAAACATTATTCTCTTTTTATATATATATAAATTTATTACTACCAAAGTCGACAGTCAATTGGATCATTGCCCCTTGAATCAAGATTGGGTTGGATCTCCGGTAAAATTGATGTTAACATCTCATTTATCTTTAATTTAATTATGCTTTATTTCGTTATTATGGTTGAAAAAGAAGTGTTAATTTTGTACCGTGACAAAAATGAATACTTCACGAATCTCAAAATTATTTTTCTAATTTCTTTTCCCTTTACTATAAAGGAACCTTTAGTAATAATTATAATTTATTTAAATTCAAAATTTGTAATTGATATAACATCTACAGTACTATAAATTATAAATTTTACATTTTCATTAAAATAATTGAATCAATCTAAAAATTGAAGGGAAGCCCAAGCAGGGTGGATTCAGTATGGCGTCAGGAAGTGCAAATGTTGCACCTGACATTTTGAAAAAAAATTATCGAGTATTTATAAAAAAAAATAAAAAAATATAGGGTGCAAACTGTAATTTTTGAAAGAAGAGTGATGCAAAGTGTAAATATGTGAAATTTAGATAAAAGTTTTACTCCCTCCGTCCCACTTCAAGGTTCTGACTTTCCCTTTTGATCCGGCCCACTTCAAGGTTTCCTTCCATAAATGACAAGTTTTAAATATATTTATACCTTATAATTTAATATATTTACAAAAAAAATATTTATTATACCCTTATAAAGTTAACATATTTACAAAAAAAATCAATCATTAACTACTATTCTCTACCCTACATTTAACTTTTACATTCTCTCTCCTCTAATCTTCTACCCACTTTTAAAAAAATCAATCATTAACTACTAATCCCTATCTCACATTTAACTTTTACATTCTCTCCTCTAATCTTCTACCCACTTACAAGTTTTTATTCATTTTTTAAAAAAATTCTTAAAAAGCGTGAAATCCGATCCAAGGAATCTTGGTCAGGGACAGAGGGAGTATTTAACTTTCACATATTTACACTTTGCATCCTTTTAAAAAAAAAATACAGTTTGCACCCTATATTTATTTTTTGCACACCCTTACTCTAAATTCTAGATAAGTCATTGAGCCCAAGGAAATAACATACTCCCTATATCTCAACGGAAAGTTCAAAGTCAAAGGAAAATTTGTTAATTTTTTTGCACTTTGACCAAAAACTTAAGTAAATTTTGATTATTCAAATGGATAATTTAAAATCATATTTTAGAGTATTTTTAATGATAGCATTTTTTAAATTTTCATCCAGATAACTAATTTTAATAAATTTTTGATTAAATAATTTTTTTTCTCATTTTGAACTTCTGGATGGTAGAGAGAGGGGGGGGGGGGGTGTAAGAGCATGCAGTTGGCAGAGCTTCTGGAACTATAAGCAAGCCGAAAGCCAAGGCGTTAGACAGTAGACAGTTAACTTCCCATTCGCTCGTGCCAATTCTTCTGGAAACAAGAGGGGCGACTATCTCTAAGCCTTTTTATGGCGTACGTGTGCCGTTATTGCAAAATTACCATTTTTTAAAGCCATATATTTTTTTATTTTCTGGCTGGTAAATAAAGTCTCTATTAACACAGACGGGCCTAAATGTAAGTGGTTAGTGACAATTTCATAGCACGTGACAGTGACCTCCACTTCTTCTAGAACACTTTCTCTCTCAAAAATCCAATTTAAGATATGTGTTTTAGTGGGGAATGGGTCCCACTCAAATTGTTTAGCTCGAATTGGTAATTCTCATTTGAATCAAGCATCTTTTGTGGGAGGATCACATGGAAATTCCTTCTAGAATGCTTTTATTTTTTATAATGTCAAAAACGTCGAATCAGTACAAATTCAGCGGTAAAGTTGTATGCTATATATTTAAATAGCCTGAAAAAAAATGTACAAACACGTAAACTAAGTCAAAACTTCACCGACGAATATCCTCCGACGTGAAAGTAATTATTTGTGTTTATAAGAGCAAAACAATTGACAGTAGTTCAGAGCCAAAATATGCATTCACCCCATGGCTGATCCTGTTAAATTTGTGGCCCTAAACTAGCTTTTTGGACGGGTCTCCCTCTTTGAAGTATGTAATTTTTAACTAAACAAATAAAGATATGGTTATTATCAATCTAATAAATAACAATATTTCATACTAAATAAAAATATGATATATCATAATATCCTTACATAATACTATATAAACACATTTCTTCTATCATATTTAAAAGCAAAATCATGAATCAAAGTTGAATAATCAACTTTATCAACTATATTTTTCACAATAAATATCAAATCTAGCCCATTTAGCATTTTTTGATACATCATACTTCGAAAATAATTTTTTATCAACCTTAACTTCGAAAAACTTCTTTCACCGAAATAGTCAACAAAATTCGATAAGCAATCTCCATGTTGGATCACAATTGTACTGTTGTACTAATACTAACATTATTTCTTTTATGCACTAAATATTGTGCAAGAATCCCTGGATATTTTTTGCCATCGTTTGTGAACTTGAGATTTATCTGTGTCTGAATTAATTTTGTTTGACAATTATTTATCAAAGGCATGCCATTAGGGGATGGGGATTGGAGAAGGAGAACAAATTACCTGATTATTTGATTGCGGCAACGGCAGTAGTAAGTGTTGTACTTAACGTAGGTAGCGTAACTAGCCAAAAGCGTCGTTCTTTTTTTCCCCTTGAATCTTTATTTTAGTTTTTTTTTTTTTAAAATTAAAGCCCGATCAAAAAGAATTTGGAGGACAATTAAATTTGGATTTTTTTATATGTGGGATGTTGTGAATTTGTTTGAGCCAAATATATTGACTTTTGTATAGTTTTTGGGTTAAAATTGGGTCTACATAATACATATACACAACAAATTTTGAGGCCATTTTTTGTGGCCCTAGGTCATGGCCTCACTTGTCTTGAGCCATGGCCGGCCCTGCGTTCACATGAATTATGTGAATTATTAATTGTATTTATTGGTGTATGATATAGAGTCTTGTCTCGTATAGAAAGTTAGGTGAGATAAGAAGTCAAGTAATACTCGAATCCTAATTTCCCACATTCCTTATTGTACTAGGATTAGAAGAGCTTTCTATAGGTATACCTAGAAGGGCTGCTCCTCGGCATAAGGTGTTGGCCGGCATATGCATATGCCGGGTAGGAGAGGTTACCAAGGGTAGGGAAACCCATTCCCGTTGTCATGATGGTGGCCTATTAGACTCTAGTCGGCATTTTAGTATGCCGTGGTCGACATATAGGTATGCCTTGTTCGGCATATATCAACATTTCTGCCTTAGTCATAAAATCGCTCTCCTATGTCAAGTCGACATAGTGAAATATGACAAGGATAAAAGACAAGCATAGGTAGGGAGACTCATTCTATGTATCATATTTATGACTTGTGTACATTTTTCATTGCGCTTGACCCATTGAACTTTGCCCATTTTATAGCCCACTGTTATAATTATTTTATATCGTTCAATTGTAACTACACGACAAATAATTGATTTGGAATGGATGATACGATAAATACGACTGTCTTAATCTAAACTATTAAGATTGATGTAGTAGTCGGAACTAAGAATTATTAATTAAGAAATAGATCTGATGCGATCCTCTAAAATAGATTGGGCCCGAATAATAGGAAATCAGGCCCAATAGCTAGTTGTGGGCCAAGCCCACTGGACCTGGGCCGCCCAAGGGAATTTTCCCGCAGGGAGCGACATTAAAGGAATAGGCTCTATGGATTATGATAAGGCCCCGGCAAGGAGGAGCGTGGGAGTACGGTTTTGCGGGCAATAGGGTCATGCGAGAAACATGGCCGAGCCCATGCAGGCCTGATGGATGAGGGTATAAGGGGAGTATCTTTGTCATGAGCTACAGGTTAGGGCGACATGACAGTTGTTGCCGCCTTGGCTAAGGTTGTCGCCAATACGACATGGGACTCAGAGCGTTATCAGGATTTTGCGTTGATTGTCGCCTACCCCCTAACCCTAAATATTAGTGATGGACGATTGATGTGACAAGGTGAATAGTGAAATCCCACTAAGTTGAGGTTGGTTGGGAGTCTTTCCTTAGATGATTGACAAGTGTCCCCCCATGTGCAAGGCACATGGGGGGGCTTGGGAGTATATAAAGGGTGAATAGTGCTATATTCATGGTATGTATCTCTCTCTACTCTTTCTCTCTAAACCTCCATTGTTATACCTTCTTCCTTGTCCATCTAACCTCATTCTCACGCCGGAGGGGGTACGCCGGAGACACCCCCGGCCTAGTTGACGTGTGTTTCTTGTGTGTAGGCGAACCCTCAAAGAGGAAGCTGCCGAAGTATCCATTCCACTTCAGTTCCTGTGCAACCATGTTTTCTCATGGTAGCATCAGTTGGTTCCGTTGCCGGGACTGAAATCTTCCTTTTTGTGTGATTGTTCAAAGATTTGTTGGTGGTCTGAGGAGCACCGGCATTTTTTCAGTTGCTGAGGTTAACGTTCTAGGGTTCGTATCCATTGGTGTTTGTACAAAGAAGTGTGGTTCAGGTTTGTTGTTTTGGAAAGAGGTTGTTGGGTGGTGGTTTATGATCATTGATAAGCCCAGAAAGTACCCAGAA
The DNA here is from genome assembly GCA_022495995.1 of Adenophora triphylla var. japonica. Taxonomy (NCBI): domain Eukaryota; kingdom Viridiplantae; phylum Streptophyta; class Magnoliopsida; order Asterales; family Campanulaceae; genus Adenophora; species Adenophora triphylla. The sequence goes on along the minus strand of JAFEMH010006723.1, from coordinate 51,632 downwards.
TGGTTCAAGAGAAGAATACCCAGACGAAGGATACCCAGAATCTGGAGTTGGAGACGCCTAATCGCAAGGATGCCCGCGGGGCGAGATCAGGAACTGCCCGGGAAGGCGAGGTCCACACTTCCGAGACTGATTCGGCAATCAAGAGCGCCAGGAGGCGAGAAGATAGAGAGAGAGAGAAGCGAGAAACAAAGAAAAGGCAGTAGAACAGGATCCCGTTCCATCTAAAACCCATAGTGCCAGGGCCGAAGCCGAACAGTTAAGGAAGGAGAATGCGTATATGATGAAGGTTCTCGCGAACAATGAGAGATTAAAAAAGATGGGCCAGGCACCTACGGTGATCCCGCCTGAGTTATCGGTTGAAGTCGAGGGGCAGGATAGAGGAAGACGGAGCGCCAGCAAAAGTGCATCCAGGAGGGATGAAGGGAGGGCGAGGGACATGCCGCCACCCGAGAATGAGGAAAGAGTGCGCAGACGTCGAGATGATGAAAGGGCGAGATCTGAAAGGGCCAAAAGGAGGCGCGCAGATCGCATTGAAGAAGGAAGGATTTATCATAAGTCAGGAAATTCGCGAGATGACTCTTATTATTTTGGATATGAAAGTGATGAGGGATCCACAGCGGACAGAGACTATGTGCCAAGTCGCTCGAGATATTCTGATGACGAGACATATGTGAGAGAAAGATTGCACCGGTCGAGGCATTCTGACAGGGCTCGCCGAGATGAAGTGTCGCTACGCGATAGAGATCGTAGGCGGCGAGAAAGGAGCGATAGAGAAAGGGCGGAGAAAGCCGCAGAAGCTGAGAAGATCGCTGAGGCTATTAGAGTGGCCGAGGCTTTGAAAGCTGTTGAGTTAGCCAAAGCCGCAGAATTAGAGAAGGCGAAGAAAAGTGAGGATGATAAGTGGAAGTCCGAAATGGCCGAGATGGCAAATAAGATTAAAGAGTTAGAGGCGGGAACCAAGCCCCAGGAAACAAAAGGTTCTTATTTGGCCCCATTTGCGAAGAACATTCAGATTGCCGCCCCTGACCCTGCCTTCCGCATGCCGAATTTACCAAATTATTCGGGGAACACTAGAGCTAACACTCATGTTGGAGGGTTCGAGGTAACGTTGTCGCTACTGACCGATAATGAAGCCGTAATCTGCAAGGCGTTTGCGAGCACTCTTGCCGATCACGCACTGGAGTGGTTCTTGGCGCAGCCGGCGGAATCAGTGTTGGGATACCAGGACCTCAAAAATAAATTTTTGGCGAGATTCAGTGGGTCAGGAGCACAGCCCGCTCAAAAAACCGAGCTGTGTAGTTTGAAGCAGAATGAAGGAGAGAGCATTTCGGCTTTTACTGATAGGTTTATGGGAGTGGTGAATCGAATTGCTGATGTCAGTCAAAGCGAGATCATTATGTTATTCAACTCTGGGTTATTTCCTGGGCTTTTCAAGGCGGAATTCTGTATGCGGCTGCCCAAGACAACTGGCGAGTTGTATGAAAGGGTTAGAGCCTATTGCAGTGGTACTAAGGAAGAGGTAGTCAAGGTCTCCCCTCCAGCAGCAGGCTCCAGCAGGAAGAGTGTTAAAGAAAGAATAGAGGTTGTGAAAGAGGAAAATAAGGGCGAGATAGGAGGTCGCAGCGGAAATCGTTCTGGTGGGGGCAGGAGCGGCCGCGGTAGGGGCCAGGGTCAGGGAAAGATGATCAAGTTCAGTAGGTTGAATACTACATTGAGCGAGATCTTTAGGAAAGAGGAATTCCCAGAGCCTTATCCCATCAGAGAAGGATCTTATGCCGCCAGGGATCCGAACAAGTATTGCGACTTTCATAAGGATAATGGGCATGGTACGGAGGATTGTTATAATTTGAGGAGGATGGTACAAGGGAGGATTGATAATGGCGAATTCAAACAGTATCTTGAAGGCAGTAAGAGGCGAGATGAAGGAGGGAACCAGGAGAAAGTGCGGGATAGAAATATTGTTGATGTGATTCAGGATCCATTGCCTAGTGTCGCTCAGCTTGATAATCAAATTATGATGTTGTCGCACAGTTTCGACATTCCCCCGTTTGTCGCCAGCGAGGACAGGGTGATTAGTTTCTCAAGAAGTGAGCTGGCTGCTACGAAGGGTCATGGGAACCAACCAGTGGTCATCACCATTTGTCCGGGAAACAATGTGGTACAGCGCGTGATGGTCGATTCCGGAGCGAGTAGGAATGTTTTGTATTATGAGGCTTTCAAAAGGATGAATTACACTGATGCAAATTTGGTACCATATAAGGGATATCTCGAGGGATTTACAAATCATTCAATTAAGGTTAAAGGGACAATTATGTTGGAAGTGGAGGTCGGTGAAGGTGATCTGGCGAGAAGTGAGCAGGTGGAATTTATGGTGATTGATTTGGTTTCCGCATATAATGCCATAGTTGGAATCCCATTTTTGCTGAGCTTTGAGATGGTGTTGTCAATCCCGCACCAAAGGGTAAAGTTTCCAACTGCCAAAGGTGTAGGATGTTTGAAGAGTGAAGCAATCACTGTGGCGAGAAAGAAAAAGGAGATGATGAAGGCCAAGGGGGCTTCTACTAGTTTGATGACGACAAAGTCTCATTCTAGTCAGTTAAGGATTAACATGGTTGAATTTGTGGAGACTGAAGATGATTGGGTAGTAACTGAAAGCATGAAGAATGGCACAACTTTGGTTGTCGCAAGGGAAAATTTGGAGGCCAAGCGAGATGGAATGATGATTATGCGACAACCTAGCTGTGTACGCGCAGAGTATCATGTCGCTGGAGAGTTGGATCTCGGTATTGAAGTCGCGAAAATGAGCCCAAACCTGAATTACCCTGGGACAGTTCAATTTGTTCAAATGAAGGAGCCCAGGATTGAGGAAATAATGGTAGAGGACGTTGTTGCTGAGTCTGATGGGGATTGTGAAACAGTGGAAGTTGAGGATGAAAATGGGCGACCTACCGGCAACTCATTTGATAATTCTGCGAAGGTGATTCCCGCCAGTGCCCCAGTCAGTAGAAAGCGGAAAAGAATAGAAGTTGAAACTTTGGAGACGCGGGATGAGCCCGAGATTCAGGCTGGTGAGGAGTTGGAAGAAGTTGAGATCAACAGATACTTCCCAGAGCAGCGGGTTAAAATTGGGAAACAACTATTCAGGGATGAGCGAGAAAGATTAGTTGAATTCCTGAAGGATAATTTGGATGTGTTTGCATGGCGGCCAGAGGATATGAGAAGGATCGATGAGAATGTCGCTTTGCATTGCTTAAATGCCGATCCCAATGTTGAGCCATTCAAACAAAGGGTTAGACACTTGTCGCCAGAGAAGGAGAGCGCAGTTATGGAGGAGGTTGATAAATTGCTAAAGGCGGGAATCATAGAAGAGATCCAGTATCCTGTTTGGTTGGCATGTCCTGTTATGGTCCTAAAGTCGAACAAGAAATGGCGGATGTGCATTGATTTTACCGACCTAAACACCGCCCAAAGGACTGCTACCCACTGCCTAAGATTGACAAGTTGGTCGATTCGATTGCTGGGCACAGGGTTTTCAGCTTTATTGATGCTTATTCGGGGTACCATCAGATTAAAATGTGCGAAAATGACAAGGTGAAGACAGCTTTTCGAACCCCCAAGGGTAATTTTTGCTACAGGATGATGCCTTTTGGCTTGAAGAATGCCGGGGCGACTTATCAACGAATGGTAAATGAGGTCTTCAAGTCGCAGATTGGGCGAAACTTGGAAGCTTATATTGATGATATGGTGATAAAGACAAAGGAATATGATCATGTGTTAGATCTCGCCGAGACGTTTGAAAATCTAAGAAGGAACTCAATGAAGTTGAACCCAAGTAAATGTACGTTTGGTGTCACGGCGGGAAAGTTTTTGGGTTTTCTGGTGAACAGGCGCGGGATAGAGGCTAATCCCGAAAAGATTCAAGCTTTATTGGATATGTCGCCGCCTAAGTCGATTCGAGAAATCCAGAGGTTAAATGGAAGGATTATCGCTTTGGGGAGATTCATTTCCAAGTTGGCAGAAAGGTGTTTGCCGTTTTTTAAGGTTTTGAAGGGGGTAAAGAGTTTTGTTTGGAATGAAGAGTGTGATTTCGCTTTTGATCAGATGAAGACCTATCTAGGCAAGCCACCTATCTTGTGTAGCCCTGTGGAAGGGGAGGAGTTGTTTGTATACTTAGCTGCTTCAGATTTGGCCGTGGCCGCCGTCTTGGTGCGCGAAGATAAGGGGGGGTCAGAGGCCGATTTACTATGTTTCTAAGGCATTGAGCGAGGTCGAGTCAAGGTACTTCAATGCCGAGAAGCTGGCTTATGCCTTGGTAGTGGCGGCGCAAAAACTAAGGGCTTATTTTGTCGCGCACACCATCGTTATATTAAGTGACGCTCCTCTTAGGAAGATTTTGCAGCGGCCAGATGCCGCGGGAAGATTGTTGAAATGGTCTATTGAGTTGACTGAGTTTGATCTGAGGTACGAATCCCGCCGCGCAATCAAGGCGCAAGCTCTGGCAGATTTTATAGTAGAGACATCCTTTGTAAGATCGCGAGATGAAACTAGCGAGAATAAGGAGAAAGAGAAAGGGGAGATTCAAGGTGGGCCTAGTTCGATGATAGAAAGGGTGAGGCCGCCTGATTGTTGGGTTTTGTATGTTGATGGCTCGTCTTCAAAAGAAAGGGGCGGCGCGGGAATCACCTTAACCTCGCCTGACGAAGAGGTCAGATATGAGAAAGCGTTAAGGTTTAAATTCAGTGTTTCAAATAAACAAGCTGAATATGAAGCGTTGATTGCCGGAGTAGAATTGGCGCGAGATATGGGGTTGACTAAGATTGTGATTCATTCAGATTCCCAGTTGATTGTTAATCAAGTGAAGGGTGATTTGGAGTCTTGAGCGCTGTTTTGATGAAATATTGTAATTTGGCGAGAAGCCTGTTGAGAGCATTCGAATTTTGGGAATTGGTTCAGGTAGACAGGGCGGATAACTCGCGCGCGGATGAGTTGAGCAGGACAGCGGGATCAGAGGGGCAAGATTCAGCCAGTGAGCCGCGGTTGGAATATGTAGATATGCCGTCAATCGACAGGCCGCGGGTTGAAGAGATTGTCGATGCCGCGAAGGATTGGGTCATAGAGATGAAGGAATTCTTGCTTACAGGAGAATTGCCGCCTGATGAAGATAAGGCAAAGTTGATTAGGGCGACATCTCCGAGGTTCACGGTGCAAGACGGAGTGGTATATAGGAGATCCTTCGCGAAGCCGCTAATGAGATGTGTTGAGCCAAGTATGGTGCAGAAAGTATTGTTTGAAATTCATGAAGGCATTTGTGGAGGTCACCCTGGTGCGAGAACACTAGCCGATAAGGTATTATTTCATGGATACTATTGGCCAAGTTTAAGGAAAGATGCCGAGGAATATGTGAAAAAGTGCGAGAAGTGTCAGCGATTTGGCAATATTCCCCGACAACCAGCTACAGAGCAAACTCCTATAGTGCCTACTTGGCCGTTCGACATGTGGGGAATTGATTTGATAGGACCCTTTCCGAAAGCCAAGGGTGGCTGCCAGCACGTTGTTGTCGCGGTAGATTATTTCACGAAATGGACGGAGGCAAAGGCTTTAGCGACAATCAGTGAGGATCAGGTTATCAAGTTTGTGCAAGAGAACATTTGGTGTAGATATGGGGTTCCCCGAGCAATCATTTCAGATCATGGTACTCAGTTTGGAAAGAAATTCTCGGCAGAATGTGCAAGAGTTAATGTTAAACATTGGATGTCAGCGGTATACAGGCCACAGTGCAACGGTCAGGCGGAAGCGGCAAACAAGCAGATCATTGTAACTTTGCACAAAAACCTTGAAGGAAGGGGAGGAGCATGGCTTGAGGAATTACCTATAGCTTTATGGTATGTGCGAACCAGCATCAAGGCTCAACAGGGGAAACTGCCTTTGCCCTTACATATGGATCAGAGGCTATGGCGCCTGCCGAGATGGCGCTGCCGACATATCGGGTTGCTTATTATGATGAGGCGAGAAACGGACAAAGGCGGTGCAATGATTTAGATTTGATTGATGAAAAGAGAATGTATGCGAGAATGAAAATGATCAATTACAAGCAAAGGATGAAGGCCAAGCATGACAGGCGAGTTAATAAAAGATCTTTTGATGTCGGGGATTGGGTCCTGAGAAGTGCAGAGGTAACTGGAGCCAAGCCAGGTTTTACCAAGTTGAGCGAGAAGTGGGAAGGTCCATTCCAAGTGTCGAGCGTGGTGCGAGAAGGGACGTACAAGTTGCGAAAACCGGATGGTGAAGAGCTGAAGAATGCTTGGAGTGTTGACCATCTCAAGCGATTCTATCAATGAAGCCGCAGCGACCTTATTTTGTCCCCTTTTTTGATTGTTTGCCATAGATCATAAAAGTTGTATAACTTTTCCTTGTTGTTATTTTGATTGTCGATAGGGAGGGGAAGTTATGTAAAATTTGTAGATCTGATGGCATGTAAATTTGTATATAGCATGAAAGTAATGGGGGGAGGTACTTTCAACATGATTGTCGCGAAATTAGTTACTTGTGAAACACTGATGAGTTTCCTATTTGTCGATGATTTCATGAACCGAAGCGAGAAGATTGTTGCCGCTAAAGCTGCGACAAAGTTGATAGAGATTGTTGCCGCTAAAGCTGCGACAAAGTTGATAGAGATTGTTGCCGCTAAAGCTGCGGCAAAGTAGATAAGGATAGTTGCCGATAAAGCTTAAAGATGGATTGATAAAGCTTGAAGATAGTTGATAAAGCTTGAAGATGGAGGCGACCTGGGGACATTGAGGCCCAGGCGCGGCGTCTGGAGATAGTGGTTCCAGACGTCTAGAAAAGTCCCAAAATTTTTATGGGTGAGATAAAAGGGGCGGTGACCTAGAAGAGCGAAATGCTAGGCACCAAACCTTGCGACCTGGAAGAGTGAAATGCCAGGCGCGGCGACCTAGAAGAGCGAAATGCTAGGCGCCTAGAAAAGTCCCAAAATTTTTATGGGCGAGATAAAAGGGGCGGTGACCTAGAAGAGCGAAATGCTAGGCACCAAACCTTGCGACCTGGAAGAGTGAAATGCCAGGCGCGGCGACCTAGAAGAGCGAAATGCTAGGCGCCTAGAAAAGTCCCAAAATTTTTATGGGCGAGACAAAAGGGGCGGTGACCTAGAAGAGCGAAATGCTAGGCACCAAACCTTGCGACCCAGGAAGAGTGAAATGCCAGGCGCGGCGACCTAGAAGAGCGAAATGCTAGGCGCCTAGAAAAGTCCCAAAATTTTTATGGGCGAGATAAAAGGGGCGGTGACCTAGAAGAGCGAAATGCTAGGCACCAAACCTTGCGACCTGGAAGAGTGAAATGCCAGGCGCGGCGACCTAGAAGAGCGAAATGCTAGGCGCCTAGAAAAGTCCCAAAATTTTTATGGGCGAGACAAAAGGGGCGGTGACCTAGAAGAGCGAAATGCTAGGCACCAAACCTTGCGACCTGGAAGAGTGAAATGCCAGGCGCGGCGACCTAGAAGAGCGAAATGCTAGGCGCCTAGAAAAATAATATACATATAGACAACGGTTTCAAGTCGTTACTTGAAGGAACCTGAAAAGAAGTCTAATTGTCGCCGGACAGAAAGCTTTTCATAAGGTATGTTGTATATATGATCCTAACAATAAAGTAAGGCTGCCTAAAGACAAGCCTCACTCTTTTGGAGGGAGTAGTATGTATATAGATAAGAGAAAGGGAAGGGAGTCTTCGATGAACTATCGAAGCAAAAATGGCGACATATTAAAGGTAGAATTTAAAGCAAATTACAGTATGGGGTGCCCAACGAGATCATTTCTGAAAAGTGGCCCAGTTCGTCAAAGAAAACATAATGTGCAGATATGGGGTGCCCAACGAGATCATTTCTGATAATGGGTCACACTTCGAAGGAGACTGCGATAGACCGCCGTCGAATTCGAGTTACTCGCCACAAGTCGTCCCCGTATGCACCTCGGACTAATGGAGCTGTGGAAGCCGCTAATAAGACACTCGAGCGAATCATCCGGAAGATGGCCACCCGTGGTCGTGATTGGCCCGAAAAGCCGCACCTAGCACTCTGGGGCTCTGAACGTCTGTCGAACAGCCACAGGAGAAACTCCTTTTGCCCTAACTTACGGGATGGAAGCAGTGTTACCAGTGGAGTTGGAAATCCCGTCATTAAGGGTCCTCCTGGAAAACAGTGTCAACGAAGTAGAATGGCTACGAAGCCGGCATGATGAATTGGCCTTGCTCGATGAGAGAAGGCTCAAAGCCATGGAGCACACCCGAGCCTACCAGAGGCGAATGGCCAGAGCGTTTGATAAGAAAGTCAAAGCCAGAAACATCAAAGAGGGTGACTTAGTGCTGAAAGTAAAGCCCCCTACCAGAGACAACCCCCTGGGAAAATGGGAACCTGTTTGGATCGGCCCTTATGTAGTGCAGAAGATACTGTCAGGAGGAGCAATGAAGCTTGCAGACCTGGATGGCAATCCCTTTGTCCACCCAGTCAACGGTGATAAACTCCGAAGATACTATGTCAAATAATAAAAAAAATATATAAAAAGAAAAAAAATCTTAGTGCAAAAAGAGTAATACCCAGCTAGGCTGAAAAACCCAAAAAGGGCGGTCTAGGCAAAAAAACAGGGTTGCACAGAAAAAAAAAAGAGAGACTTAGTTTTGTTAGTTCACCAGAATGAACTACGAAGACCTGAGCCCCTTAGCCTTTCTTGTAAAAGGGGAACGTAGGCAGCCATATATGGTTCGGTCTAAACAATAAAAAAAAAAAAGGGCAATAAAGCTTCCATAAAGTGCGTCCTTAGCAATAAATAAAAGGGTATTTCAGTTTTCATAAAACGGGTCCCAAGTAAATAAGACATTTGAATTTCCATGAAACATGTCTTGATTAATTTCTAAAATAATATTTCTTGTTCATTACAAGTCAAAAATTTCTTGATGAGTTCAAGCACGGTCTACCTCTTGACTCTGGTAACCTGCTAAAAAGATCTAAAATACAATAAAATGCCTAAATAAACTAATGTGTTTGCAAATGGCAATAAGAGGATCTTGAGAAAAGACTTGTCAGTCGTCATTCGCTGAGTCTTCTTCAGTCTTCTTCCCTTTTCCTCGGCCTCGTCGAGTCTTCTTCCTTTTCTTCTCAATAATGTCGGTATCCCTTATCCCGACCTGCGGTATCCTCACTGGAGCCTCTCGCCAACCCCGTGTCAATAAGCGCTCTCTCTATACGAGCACGAGTCCGTATCTCCTCCCTGCGAGACTCGGTCGAATGAGCAACCTCGGACAACCTCTTGTACCGAGCCTCCATGTCCATGACCAAGTCACACGATTGGTTATGGCAACTCGCCTTAGCCTCGGTCTCCTCGAGTCCTACTCGAGTCGTGGTCGGCCCCCAATAAAGCTCGGCGTCTATCCTCCAAGATAACCCGAGTCGCTCCCATCTCCCTCTCGTACCGGTCGAAGTAGACGGTGGTCAAGATCGTGCTCTTCCTGCTCCTAAAGATAGCCCTGGGTGGGAAAGCGGTGTATGTCCAAGCCCTCGAGAAAAAGTGAAGTTTGGGTCCCTCATGTCTAGAGACATCACCTCCATGGTCCGGATGTCCTCCCAGTCACTCAAAGGCTCTGTAAAGCCCCAAACTGCACGGATACCAAGCGGGGTATGTAGAAGGATGACCGGCCAGAATCCACGGAACCCTCACAAAGCATAAGACTCCCGAAATATCCTCACAGTGCGCAACCTCCGGTGTGGTATCCACCAACGGATGTCCGAAGTGGATAGCCTAGCCATCATCGGCTCCCGGCTACCTGTTCCTTCCGCCTAGGTGCACCTCTCCGAGAAATCACCCGAGGGCACTGAGTCGGCAAAGCCCCAGGCAAAGCCCCGAGCCTCTCCTGCAGCCACAAAGTCAACATAGCCGGACTTCCGGACCTCATGAAATGGTCTCCCGAGCCATCCTGTCGATCCCATGCAAAGTCTCCCCCAAAACCGGTGGGACGATATCCTTCCCAGCCACTGCGAGTCTCGGACCATGTCCGGGAGACCACCGTGACAAATCCCCACGGACTCGGCGGTAAAGCAGAACAGAAAGACGCAAAGGATAAATGCGTCCATAGCCACCATGGTAGCGGCCATAGGCGGAGATCCAAACCTGCCGGGATCTCGGAAAGGTCAATCCTGTCCGAAGCTACCATCATCTCCTCGGCCTCTCCCGAGAGGAATCTGCAGAAAAGATGCAAGCTTTACCGCCACCGGCACGTCTCCGATCAGCGGAATAGATATAGCCTCAGTCTCGGGACCCCCAATCAAGGCTCTGAAGTCTTCGTGCGTTGGGACGATTTCGTTGTAAGAAAAGTAGTAAACATGTCTCCGGACGTCCCAGAACTTTCTTTGCGGCTCTCAACGAGTCCCAATCGGGCGGGAGATCCCTCAAATGCCATAAAGACTTGATCTTAAAGGAAGAATCAAGCAGCCCCTTGTGATTTTGGAAGTTATGTCTCGCCCAAGATTGAAGACCGGACAGAAAATGGTCTCTCTTCCCCCTTTGTAGTCTAACGGGCCTCTCCATCGCAAAAGTGATCAAAGGAGGTGTCTTTAGGTCCAAAATATGCCCTGGGAACAGTTGAAACAAGTTTGGGTTGAAAATAAAATGAAATGACCAAGCCTTGGTTTTATTACGAAAATAACCAGGCCAGACAGGCTGTGAGCCGCACGGCCTCTTTTGCCCTCGAGGCCATGCCGCACGGCTTCATTTGCACGATGTAAATTGCAAATCTGCAGCAACCAAAGTTGCTGCCCAAGGAAGTTTTCACCCCACTTTCTCAACCAAAACACGTACAAAAACATGTCGAAGCCACCCAAGCAGTTTTATATCAATATATATTATTTTGGCCAGGTTTCGGCCCCAATTCCAAGCAAAAAGTCGCCCCGAGGCTCGAGATAATATGCAAATTGAAAAAGCATAAATTAGAAAAGTAAATAAAGTGTAAATACAATGTCTTCGCCCACTTGGCGTCAAAATAAAGCAAAAATAAACAAGTTGTGCATAAAAAAGTGTTCATTGTTTGTTTTGTTCCAAATCTACTCTAGAGACCCCTAGGCCTCGGATTCTTCTTCTTCCTCATCCTTTGCTCGGCTCATAGACGCTAGGCTCTCTCATCACGTCCTCCCGGTCGCTCGCATCGGAAAGAGGGATGTTGTCGTGCTCGTACTCCGCCCATTGCTCCAAGATATCGGCATTAGGACCTCGCCCACGAGGCCTGGCACTGGATGAATACTCCGGCCGAGGAAGAGGATCTTGCGCCCGACATGCCTCCTTTTGCGCACAGGCTCCTGCACGCTTGTTGACGCTTTAGTAGCGCGAGCCGGCTTCTTGACTAAGGATCGGCACACGTCTTTCCAGCCCTGTTGCACGACCAACTTTGTCATAGGTGCGAGTGGAACTGAGAAAAGAAAAGAAAATCTCGGAAAATCTCGAGAAAAATCTCGAGAAAATTGCAAAAAAGCAGAGAAAATGCGAAAGCTAAAAGGGAATAAGACCCTAAGAGTATACTCACGGTGCTATCGGGTGGCGGGGTATACTTGGGGCTCCCTCGTGTCGAGGGACGGGAATCCTCATCCTCCTCGGTACTCCGTGTACGACGTATGAGAGGTGTGCGGGAGGGATAGGCGGGTCGATAGGCTCATCCTCCCCATATCCACAGTGACCGCCGGCTTCGTCGGCTTACGTGGCGTCCTCGGGCGGCTGCTCCACAAACACGGCGTAGGGGTACCCATGTCAAAATACTCCTCCGCGGCTATACCTCCCCAGTACCTCTCAATCTCATCCGCTTTGCCGGTCCACAGGCTGCGGCATCCGTCTTTGGAGGATCGTGTGGAGTAATGGCGTCCAATGGAGGGACATGACCATCTTTGCCTCGAGAAACGGTCCCCGGATATATGATGTCGCAAGTCAGCCCGGTGAGCCACCTCCTACGCCTTGTCACCTCAATAGCATCTCCCGGCAAAATCTCCGGATACACGCCCCGGGGGTAGAAGTCCACTCCATCCGGTCCATCCTTATTGAGCACGAGGCTTCACCATCTTGTAGTCGAAAGTGATCCGGGTCTTCCCAGTGAACCTATCCCTCACATCTCCCCTCCAGCGAACCATCGCAGGGAAAATGGTGATATCACTCTGCTGGTTCCACGGAAAGAACCCGATCACCTCGCAAAACCAGGCCTGCATGTTCAAAAAAAAAACATCAAAAAGGTCATTTTTCTCATAAGAAGTCTCAAGACGGAAAAGAGAAAAGAGAAGAGAAAGAGAGGCTACCTCAAGGGCAAATGAGAAGCAGTCCATAGAAGCGGCTTTGTTTTATTTGTACATGTCCGAGAGAGAAGTATAACTCGGCCAATTCGGCCTCTCCCCAAGAGACCGTCCCTATCCCATCCACATCAACCAAAGAGTCAAGGAGGCAAGTCATGGCTAGCGTCCCGAGAATTAGCAAAGATAGTGGCGACGGCATCAACCACACGAAAGCTCTAACCCAGTGGTGGGCGATCACGTCACTACCAGCAAAGTCTCGCATGCAGTTACGGGGCCACCTAGACATTCCTCGTCTCCATACCCAATCCCTTGGGAATCGGCTCAAATCCAACCAAAGCTCGGAACTCCTCACCGTAATGTGGTCTCTCCAAGTCACGGGCCTCCGGTGAAGCTGCGAGCCGATGTCAGTTTGTAAAATCGGCAGGAGTCACGGTAAGCTCTCCCCGGCTCGAGGTGGAAGCTGTGAGTAGAGTCCCACCAAAACTCGAAAGAGCACGAACCAGGCCCTTGCTCTTTGAGGTGATGTGAATTCCCGTGCCGATGGCCTCCACAAACGCGTCCGGACCGGTAGCCCTCACCAACTCTTTAGGGGTTCACCCCATGCTTCTCAAAATCCGGCATCCTCTCGCCAAAGATTCACCGCTATCTCGGATGGTCCCTAGACTGGTTCTCCTGTAGACAAGCACATCAAAAAAGAAGTGTCAGTCCTTCATCTCATTTCAAAAGCATGCATATAGTCACAAAAGTGCACATATTTTTTTTTCAAAAGAAAAGCATTCATACAAGTCTTTTTAGCATCTTTTGCATCAAAAACGTGACTTTCATCATTTGAAACACGTCATTTTAAGCACGTTGCTTTCCTAAGGCACAAAATCATAATTTTCACAATTCTTTGCACATAAGCATTATTTTTCAAATAAAATGGCATGCATGAATCATTTTCATCTTCCAAAATCATGTTTTCTCATTGAAAATCAGAATTTTGACCTAGTTCTAGCACAAGGCAAGAACTCCGTCTCATATTTAGAAAATTCTCATTCTTACTTCATTTGCGAGAAAAAAGTGAGTCATTCTCATAATTTTCATCAAATAAATTGCACATGCATATTCTTAGCCTCATAGGTTGTTCATGCATCTCAAAATCATTCAAAAATCCTAAGAAAATCCTAGAAAATTCCTAAGTTCAGGTTAAGCCCTAAATTATTCAAAAAATCAAGCAAAATCATCGGATTTGAGCCAAATAAGAACGCTTACCCCAACCGATCGCGGGTTCGTCGATTTGTGCTCCCTCCTTCCCGGATAGAGCTCCGATGGAGGCGTGAGAAAGTCATACCTCCTATCCGTCCGGACAAGCTCCTTCCTCTTCCTTTGAGCGGCCGCGGAGACATTCCTCCTTGCTTGTCTTGGTGCCGGATCCATCTCAAATCAAGGGAAGCAAGGGAATTCAAAGAATTTCGAAATTCTTTCTTCTCTCATCTCTCTCTCTCTCTCGGCTGAATGGGCGGCAACAATGCCCAATAGCCCGTTCAAATCTGTTTTAAATAATCTGTAAAAATCAGGTTTCCAGCCGTACGGCTTCTTTTTCCTTCCTCTCATGCCGGGCGGCCTCTTTCGCTCTGAGCAAAAATTACGATTTTGCCCTTGGACTTTCCACTTGGGCCTCCAATCCTCGTTATCCTCTAACTGAGATAACACCCTCTTCAGAAGATATCCCTTATCTCCTAAGCAATCAAGCTCTATTCCCAGTCACCTTCGTTAATTTCGTTATAACGGGATAACGTTAGGTGACAACCTCCGAATTGTCGAGTTCTTCTTAACTTAAGCTACCTCTGTCATGAATAGTGACGTATGCTTAAGTCATTCAAGTCATTGGCAACCCATATCTCTAATTCGAAAGAGATTGAGACGTATGCTCAAGTCTTTGGCAACCCATATCTCTGATTCGAAAGAGATTGAGACGTATGCTCAAGTCATTCTAGCTTTGGCAACCCATATCTCTGATTCGAAAGAGATTGAGACGTATGCTTAAATCATTCTAGCTTTGGCAACCCATATCTCTGATTCGAAAGAGATTGAGACGTACGCTCAAGTTTCTATCAACTTAAGCTACCTCTATCCCGAATAGTGACGTACGCTCAAGTTTCTCTCAACTTAAGCTACCTCTATCCCGAATAGTGACGTACGCTCAAGTTTCTCTCAACTTAAGCTACCTCTATCCCGAATAGTGACGTACGCTCAAGTTTCTCTCAACTTAAGCTACCTCTATCCACTCGACAGTGACGTAAGCTCTAGTTTCAATCAGGTGACATCCTCCAGTAATTGTCAATCAGGTGACAGCCTCCATTAATTGTCAAAATCTCAAGAATCCTAGACATCGTTCCTAACTATCTAGTGATGCTTGAACTACGATCAAGGCTTGATTCCTCCGGGATACGTAGGTAGCCTTTTATAAAAGGTCCAGCCATTCGACCACTTTGATCACCCTGTTTCTTTATCACTCCTCAGTGATAAAGCAGCCCCTCATAGAGGTTCAGATATCCGACCACCTTGGTCACTCCTAGCATATCCCCAGTAGGATCAATTGCTTGACCTCCTAGGTCATTTTCTCTTCTATTTCCCCAGCAAGAGACCAGTTTCTCTTCTTCCTTCCCCAACGGATCCTAATTCCGAACTACGGCCTGGCTTGATTCCTACGGGATACGTAGGTAGCCTTCCAGAGGTTCAGCCACTCGACCACCTTGGTCACCCAATCCGTCTCGGCATTCGCCAGATCGGATCCTTTTCTATCGACAACCCCACTCGCCTTGCAAGTGACGTTGCCGAGGGGCTTCTGTAAGTACCCAAATCTGGCTCATGCCTTCCGGTTAAATTTCTCGGCAATTTCGGTAAGTTTCCCGGTAATTCCCCGGACCTTCCTAGTGTTCCGGAAATGTTCTGGAACAGTCCCAAATTAAATTAAGGGCTGAAGGGAGCCTTCCTAATTAAGAAACACGTTTTTCTTAATTAGGAAGAGGGTTCTAAAATTTGCCACCTTGCATAGTTCTAGAAATGCTGAGTCACAATGGATAATGCCGCACGGCTGCATTAGCTCGCTGTCCCTAGCCGCACGGCTTCATTAGCCTTATCCAGACTGCCTATAAATAGAGCCCTCCTCTACACACAATAGACACAATCCATAGCAAGTCACCCACAAACACTCTAAATACGTGAAGAATACTGCTGGAAGCTCAAGAAGGTGAAGAAGAAGGCCAAGAAGCTCCCTCCCTCCTCCTTGAAGATTCAAGACCAACCTCTCCTCCTAGCTCCGACCGAAGAAGAAGAAAGCCATTGGTAACCTCGCACGCCCTACCTTTGCATCCTAATTGCTTTATAAATTGCTCATTGCATTGTCTTTATATTGCTTGGGACTTGGTAGATTAAAGATCCTATCTTTATATTCCCCCTTCCCCTTTTGCATGCATTAAGACCTCATTTGTCATAAAAATGTAGTCTTTTCCCATAAAGGTGCATCCTTTGCACCTAAAACCCCCGTTTTCAAATAAAAATGTCATCTTCATGCATCCTTTGCATATAAAAATCAAATCTTTTTCATTCAAGATGCATCATTTGCATCCAAAATCCCTTGTTCAAGCATCATTTGCTTTAAAGACCATGTCTTTACCATAAACTAGCATCATATGCTTTTCAAAATGCAATCTTTATGCATCATTTGCATAATGAATGCCAATTTCTTCAACAAAAATGCATCATTTGCATAAAAATCAAATCTTTATGCATCATTTGCAATAAAGATTATTTCTTTAAACTAAGTGCATCATTTGCAACCCAAAAATGTCATCTTTTCATTAAAGATTCATTTTTACATACATTTCCCCCATTCCCCCATTAACAACCTAGGAATGGACCGGTGTAAAAGATCCTATCTTTACATCGTTCCTTCCATTAAAGGTTCACGATTTCTTTGGAAAGGGATAACCTTGAACCCTATATCTCCGATTATCGCTTAAGAAAGAGTATGAAGCCTCTATACGAGCTCGACCGTCTTAAAGCGTAGGATTGATGGGCTAAGGACCCTCCTTTTCTAAAGAACCTCATCTTTGACCAAAAGAGAGTCATTCTCTCGATCACGCAAGTCCCGAGGGTCCCGAGGTTAAAAATGCGATGATCACAAGTCATAAGATGAGGACGGGATCATAATCCCAAAATACATAAAATTCCAAGGAATCCCGAGCGACAACCAACAAATGGTTTGTACGTCCGGAAGACAACTTGGGACATTCCCCCCTTTTTTTCTCAAACACATGCACACAAGAAAGCACGCAAGCAAGCACGATTACTGAAATCTTGGGAGACTTGCTCCGGCAAGGCACCTTGGGTGAACGCCAAACGTTCTTCCCAAGGGGTAACTTAACCTCCGAACCCATAAAACCTTTTTTTCAAAGTTTTGAGGTAATCAAAATGGCGTGGCGACTCCATTTTTCAAATAACTCGGATGTCTTCAAACTCGCGTGAATCCAACAAAATTTGGGCACCACATTCACAATGATTCCGATCAAAACCTAACAAATATCATCAAAAATGATCAAGATATGAAGCATATATGAACATAAATAGGTTATGGAGTTTGAAGCTTTTGCTGAGTTCAACAATGGAGAAAAACTGAATACATACATATGATTTGCAGAAGATTAATGAGTTTAGGTTTAAGAAATCATACCATGTCTTCAATAGGTTGCTTAGGTGCCATTGAAGTGAAGAAAACTTAGAAATTTAAGAATTTTGAAGGTTAGAGAGAGAAAGCGAGTTGGTAGAAAGACTGACAGAAGGTACGGACAGAGAGAGAAGACAGTGAAAAGTTCTAAAAGGTGATTTGAGTCTTCTATAAATAGGAAAAGATTAGGGTTTTGGCAGTTGAAAGGACACATTGGTTCACCAACTCAGTGAATCATTGCGAAAACAAACACCCTTTCAGCTTCACACATCAACCAATGACGGCTGACATGAAGGCCATTTAATGCTAATGTTCCCTTTGCATTGAATGCTCTCAGAATTTAAATTTTCGTGGGAAAACATTTGCAAATCAACCCTTAAAGAAAAAATAAGGACTGAAAAATAAATAAAAGAATATGAACAGTTTTTTTTTTTTTAAATAAATAAATGTAAGTAAAGATAGAAAATACTCCAAGTTGAAATGCGGTTAAGATCCAAGCGGTTGAGCTGCAGCTTGCGGTTTTGAGTGAGGCGGTTGGCTGCAGTGCGGTTGGATGTACTTGCGGTTTGATGCACGCGGTTTCAACATGGACTTGAAACTATACTCAACACACAAGTTAGCTAATAAAGTATGGAATTTATTTAAGTTCAAGCATACCCATTTCTCCTCTGAGGAAAGAAAACCTCTTGGAGTCAAGAGCCTTTGTGAGGATATCAGCAATCTGGTTGTCTGTCCCCACGTACTCTAAATGGATATTTCTCTTCTCCACATGGTCTTTGAGGAAATGATACTTGATATCTATATGCTTGGTCTTGGAATGCATGACAGGGTTGTTGGAGACTGAAATTGTGGAAGTATTGTCGCACATGATCGGGCAATTTCCTTCTTCAATTCCATAGTCCACCAACTGCTGCTTCATCCAAAGGATTTGACAGCAACAACTACCAGCAGCAATGTACTCAGCCTCTGTGGTTGACACTTAAACTGAAGCTTGCTTCTTGCTGGCCCAAGCAACTAGTCTATTCCCGAGGAAATGACAAGTACCACTAGTGCTTTTCCTGTCAATAGTGCAAGCTGCATAATCTGCATCTGAATAACCTACAAGATCGAAATTCGAATCTTTGGAATACCAAAGTCCAAGGTTAGTGGTTCCAGATAAATAGCGGATTATACGTTTGACTGCAATAAGATGTGCTTCTCTAGGATCTGCTTGGTAGCGAGCACATACACAGACACTAAACATAATATCGGGCCTACTAGCAGTTAAGTAAAGTAATGAGCCGATCATACCTCGATATAAAGTCTGATCAACTTTCTTACCTTTGAGATCTTTATCTAGCTTATTGCCGGTGGCCATAGGAGTATCATATGCTTTAGCATTTTCTAATCCAAACTTCTTTATCAACTCCTTGGTGTACTTGGCTTGGCTGATGAAGATACCTTCTTCGCATTGCTTGATTTGAAGCCCGAGGAAGAAAGTTAATTCTCCCATCATGCTCATTTCAAACTTGCTTTTCATTAGCTTCTCGAAACGCTTACAAAGTAACTCATTAGTAGAACCAAAAATAATATCATCGACATATATTTGAACAAGTAAAGTATGCTCATTATATTTGGCAATAAAAAGAGTTGTATCAATTTTACCACGTTTAAATCCTTTTTCTAGTAAAAATTTAGAAAGAGTCTCATACCATGCCCTTGGAGCTTGCTTAAGTCCATACAAAGCTTTCTGGAGTTTGTAGACTTGATTGGGAAATTTGGAGTCTTCAAATCCAGGAGGTTGGGCAACATACACGGTCTCTTGCAGTTCGCCGTTGAGGAATGCACTCTTTACGTCCATTTGATATAACTTGAAATGCTTGAAAGAGGCGTAGGCTAAGAAAATTCTTATAGCTTCCAATCTTGCAACTGGAGCAAAGGTTTCGTCATAATCGATTCCTTCTTCTTGCCTATATCCTTGTGAAACCAACCTTGCTTTATTCCTAGTGATGCTTCCATTCTCCTCCATCTTATTCCTAAATATCCACTTAGTTCCTATCACTCCTTGATCCTGAGGTCTAGGCACCAAAGTCCAGACCTTGCATCTTTCAAACTGGTTGAGTTCTTCTTGCATAGCAACGACCCAACTGGAATCTTGGAGTGCTTCATCAATCTTCTTGGGTTCAACTTGAGACAAAAGTGAAGTATGCTCATCATAATTCGATCTCCTTGTTTGAACACCGGAAAAAGTATCACCAATCACATTTGTGAGGGATGACCGTCGACTTCACGAACCTCTCGGGGGTAAGTCTGGTTGGACCGAGGTTTGTCGAAGATCTTCAATTGGAACGTCGTTAGATCCTTCAAATAAGTCATGGAAGGTAAGTTGACGAAGAGGTTCTATAAGCTGGATAGGGGAATTCTCAACTCCATCTTCCCTTAGGGTTGCATCCGGAGAAGGATCTTCGTGTGCGGTTTCAAAATTGCGGTTTTGGGGAATTTCGGTTGAGGGTGCTGGATTTTGCGGTTGAGGTTCATGTGCGGTTTGAGATGGTTCACCTGCTTCATTATGCTCAACAAAATCATCAGCAACATTTGGAGCCAAATGTGGCTCAAGGAGAGAATGCTCATCAAAAGTAACATGGACAGACTCAACTATTTTTAAACTAGTTTTATTGAAAACACGAAAAGCTTTAGAGTGTTTAGCATACCCAACAAAAATACCTTCGTCGGCCTTGGCTCCGAATTTACCTCTATTTTCTCTTCTGTTGTAGAGGACAAAACATTTGCAGCCAAAGATCTTAAAGAATGCAATGTTGGGGGTTCTTCCTCGCCAAAGCTCATAGGGAGTCTTGTTATAGGTTTTGTTGATGAGGGAGCGGTTCTGAGTGAAGCATGCGGTATTGATTGCTTCAGCCCAAAAATACTGAGGTAGCTTCGCTTCAGATATCATTGTCTTTCCAGCCTCAATCAACGTCCTATTCCTCCTTTCCACAACCCCATTTTGTTGTGGAACACCAGCAGTTGAAAAATTGTGATCAATCCCATGGTCATCACAATACTGAGTAACACCGTTGTTCTTAAATTCCGTTCCATTATCTGATCGAACACTAACGATGTCGTCTTCTTTTTGAGTTTGGAGCCGTCTAAAGTGTGCGGTGAGAATCTCATAGCAGTCATCTTTGGAAATCATCATCTCAACCCACGTATATCTTGAGTAATCATCCACCACCACTAAGGTATATCTATTTCCTCCAATGCTGGCAGTGGTCACGGGTCCAAACAAATCTATGTGAAGAAGTTGTAAGCATCTTGAAGTTGATGGAGCGGTCTTGCTGGTGAAAGACGACGCGGACTGCTTACCAAGCTGGCATCTGTTTGCATTTCTCTGGATGGTGGTCAGCCACTTTGGGTAAACCACGAACGAGGTTTTCCCTACCAATCTTTGCAAGATACTTGAAGTTCAAGTGGCTCAACCTCTTGTGCCATAGCCAACTATTTTCGCTCACATTCTTAGCTACAAAACAGAGATTAGTAATACTACATGCAGAATTTAGATCAATAATGTAAATATTACTCTTACGAATCCCTGTGAGTAGGGTGACGCCGGAAATGCTATCTTTGATAAAGCAATTTGATGACGTGAAGTTGCAAAGCATTCCTTTGTCGCAAAATTGAGAAATTGAAAGGAGGTTGTACTTGAGTCCATCGACAAGAGAAACCTTCTCAATGGTTAGGTTTTCTCTCCTTATAACACCATATCCAATGGTCTTGCCTTTGTTGTTGTCACCAAATGTTACAGATGGACCACTTGCTTCAACGACATCTTCAAGTAATGATCTATCTCCAGTCATATATCTTGAGCGTACCACCGTCAAGATACCATTCATTATCCTTGGAGTGACCAACCATGAAGCGAGAGGACCTGAAATGTAAACATTAAGAATGAGGTCCCCCTTTATTCCTTGGGTCCTGAAGTTAGCAACCCTTTACGACCCACACCCGTTTTGACAAGGAGGTTTGCTCTTCCTCGGCATTGGGTGTGAACCGCAAAAGGCATTCCGCAGCCTTGTGACCTAAACCATCACACACGTAACATTTATAAAAGCTACAAGCATCATGAGGTTTTACTAACTCCTTACTCTTCTTAGGAGTTTCATGCGGTTTGGGACAAGGAAGCGGTTTGGGAGGTGCGGTTCCGGCTAACATTCCAGTGATATAAAGGGAACAGGCTTTGGTTTGACCACGTATTTCGGGGAACGCTATTCTTGCTTTTGAAGGCGGAGGAGCGGTCGAAGAAGAGACGCGGTCAGACCTAGAGTTAGCAGAACCGCCTTTTCCACCGGAAGCGGTTGGAGCAGGGATTCTACCAATTCCATAAGCTATTTCCTCTTCAGTGCTTCCACGTAATTCTTAGGTTTTAACACGTAATTCTTCCCATATTGCTTTCCTTTAGGGTAGACATAATTTACTTGTCTTGCTTTACCCTTACCCTTAGCATGCTTCTCCTTGGGAATTTCTTTAGTTAGTTGTAAATTCCTCATCCTTTTCACTCGAGGATGCACACTTCTCCTCTTCCTCGAGATCCAAACCCTAGACCATCCTTAGTTCCGGGAGGAACTTGGAAGTCCATGATTTTATCCTTGGTGGATTGAGACTTGAGCCACGAATCAATAATCTTTTGGCGATCGTCGATTTGGGTTACCAAGTCATCATTCTGAGTTGAAGTGCGGCAACCTTAGTTTCAAGGATGCGGTTACGATCGACAAGAGGAGACATACTTGATTTGGTCCTTAAGATTTGAAATTTCAGACCTCATCACAGTTTTCTCCGTCTTGTACAGATTAAGTTCATCATGAGCTAAGCTTAAGGCTTTCTTAAGATTAGAGAATTGATGGATCACCATTTCAGCTTCCTTGAACATCCTTCCATGTTCCATGGGAGAAACCTCTTCCACCACCTTTTTCAAAATTTTCTTCTTTGGAATTGTTTTTGAAGGTGGAGCATTTGTAGAAGGAAAAATGGGACGTGAATACGAGCAATTTCATATCTTAATGCTAGGAGTAAGTTTGATATCATCATCCAATGTAAAATTTGGAAGTTTTGTAGAAACCTTTTTCTTCCATATCTTGCGACTCAATTGACTCAGAATCTGACTCATCGGAAGCGTCTGCAATTAAGCAGAGATTAACCTCTTCGGTTTCATCATCACTTCCATTATCATAATCTGTTTCAATCCAAGTAGCTAATTCCTTGGAATTCTCTTCCTCCTCAGCAACCATTCCCTTGCGACGAGAAAATTTCGCAGGAGAGGTTTTCTTTTTCATGTATTCATATTTAGGCTGTGGACACTCAGATGCGAAGTGACCAGGTTTTCTACAATTGTAGCAAACTAGATCACTCTTTTTCTTTGTATCTCCAGCCTTAGAAAACGTTGCAGGAGGTTTGCCTTTTGAAAATGATTTTGTGAAAGGTTTTGAAGATTTTCTAAATTTTTGGAATCTTTTCACAAACATGGCAAAATCATCATCATCCATCTCGATGAGTGATGAGGTTGAAGATTTTCAATCTCTTCAATATGATTTAATTTTAATTCATAGACTCTAAGATTGGCGTACAAGTTACTTAACGACCAAGTACCCAAAACTTTGGAGTCTTCTAAAGAGGTAGCCTTATTTACCCATTTAGAACCTAAAGCAGATAGGAAAGTCATATTGATTTCCTTATCGGTTAAAGTTTTGCCAAGAGATCTACAAGCATTAACTACCTCAACATATCGGTCGTAGGTTTGACGCAAGGTTTCGTTGGATTTTCGTTGAAGTTGTTGTATGATCTTTCAACAAGATATAATTTGCTTTCCTTGCATTCGTCATCACCTTCGAGGTAGCTCTCAATGGCATCCCACATACGCTGCGGTTTTGAGGTACATCACTTTCGTAGAGTTGACACGGGGAGGGTTCCAGTAAATGGTGTGCCTAGCCTTCTTGTCCAAGGCAACCAATCTCTTCTCTTCATCCGACCACTCTTCTTTTGGCTTTTTGACCTCTGGAATTGTTGACACGGTGGTTGCATCTGTGTTGGCCTTCATTGGAACTAACGGGCCATTGATCACGCACTCCACCAGCATTTCATCTATAGTTTCCAAATGAATAAGCATTCGGCACTTCCAGATGTCAAAGTGGTCTTCGTCCAAGATTGGAATGTGTGAATAGTTAACAGTAGTCATTGTCTTTGTATTTGCCATATCGAATCGGCACACAAGCTGTTAAGCTTGAAAAACAGTGGTTTTAAAATGTGTTAGCTTTGATACCACTTGTTGGTCCCAAAGGTGGCAACAAGGGTGAAAATACAGCTAGAGGGGGGGGGGGGTGAATAGCTGTAACAAATTTTTCGCCCTCTTATAAAAACTAAACCGCTTGCTTACAAAATCCTCTTGCAGTTGATAATAGACTGCAAGTGATAGTGTAAAATGCACAGCGGAATTATAGAGTATAAAGCGGTTTTAGAGGCGGTTTGTAAAATGCGGTTTTGATATGCGGTTTTGTGAAGTGCAGTTTTACAAACACGTGTGGTTTTGACTTTGTTAACTCCAAACACTTATTTCACAATAATGGATAACTATATAAAGATCAAACAGAGACAAAGATAAATAATTAGTAAGCACAAGAAATATAAATGCAGAAAGTAAGAACACGCTATTTGGAGTGGTTCAATCGATAAACGATCTACGTCCACTACCAAGATAGTTAGTCTTGGATTTCTAAGAGAGATTTTATATTAAGTATTGTGAGATTACAAAGTACAATAAAATCTTTACTATGAAGAACAAATCCAAAACTATAACCAGTGTATCTCAAATGTATAATCTATGTGATTAAACAAGTGAGGTGTGTGTGTGAGAACAAGATCAAGGCTCTTTAAATCTGTGAGATGTAGAGCACAATGATTCTTGAATGTGTTAAGGCTTGATTTCTGGGCTAGGAATATTTCTTGAAGGAAGAAGATGAAGATTCAAAGGATTGAATAATTTCTGGGCAGAGCTTCAGCTTCTATGAACACAGCACTTTCAAATTCTCAAACAATCTTCAAATGGTGAAGATTAGGGGTATTTATACCCAAGCATCAAGAAACTAGCCGTTGGATACGGTACATTGTAAGGACGGTACTTGATGCAATCCTATTGGTCCACAAAGAACCACTTTTGTCCTTTGGAGCAGTGCTGCAGATAAAGGCGATCAGGCTCAGTGCAAGCAATGAGGTTTGGACACTGTCAACTTTTCAAGATCCTTGCAGATCTTCTCTGACATTGAATCACGTGACAAGATATGGTGGTTGACTTTTGATATTGCTGACGTGGATTCCAACGGATAAAAAGTGGTTCACTTCAAGTAGCCAATCATTGGATGCGGTTGGTGAGGAGCGATTAGGGACATGCAGTTTTGCTACACTAGGAGGTTGCATGGATGCGGTTGCACATGAACTGCACAGGTGCGGTTCAAGGGCGGTTGCATGCGGTTGGTTCAATAGGCAGATTCAAGGTAGAACTACACTTGCGGTTTATAGGGCAGTTTTGAATACTGTTGGAACTGCAACTTTGCTTCCAATGAATCTTGTGCCAGTCTTCAAGCCTAAATTTAACCTATTCTATAAAATGGACTTAGCTAAAAAATTGAAGTCTAAGCTTCATTACATAGGGTCCTAAAGTCCTTAAAATAGACAGGAGGTTATGGTATCAATCAAATCTAATACAAAATAGGAGGGTTAAAACATGCATACCCAACATCCTCGCTCGCCTTAAGTACCTCTGCTGTCTTCAGTTTCTCGCCTTGAAGCAGTGCCAACTCCCTCTCCATCTCGCCACATCTATTCTTATACTTCTCTTTTTCAGCCACCGCGCGCTTGCGAACCTTATCAGCTTTCTCGGACTCACGCATCGCCAGTTTGTATTTGTCCCTGAACCCGCGCAAAGTACTCGCTATCTGTGAAAGTTCGGGAAAAAGTTTAATATTCTGAAGAATGTTGATGAATTAAAAGTAAAGTATTAAGTGTAAAGTGTTAAGCGGCAATACTTACCTCACAAATCTGAAGGCCGGCAAAGTTCAAGGACAAGTCAGTGTCTTGCTCGATTACTTCCTTGATCGCGGCCTTGTCGCATATCCGCTCGAGCATGCCGGCCCCAATGAGACTGTTGTGGGGGTCGCGGGAATGAATATTAAAACCTTCTAGGGGGGGACAGAAGCGATCTCCACGCCAAGATCGTAGAAGCCATCTCTCTCCGTAGGCATCTCGAATCCATCTCTAAGCCAGCTCACCAGCTCGGCCTCACCCTCAGTTGATTCCTCCACGGCCTCTGCTTCCTCTTCAGTGCGCCCCCTTTTGTGGAGGCGGGAACCAGAAGGTCGGGGGGAGTTGGCTGGCGGGATGAACTCTTCTGCGACAACCTCAGCATCCTTTGCACCTGTTTCTATTTCCATCTCCTCTACTCGCTGCGAAACGGCTGATGATCTTTGGGGAGTTTTGGCTCTACTAGATTTTTGTGTCTGGCCCGCTGCTCTCTCGGCGGTAGCCGCGGCCTTCTCGCGAGCAATAGCCTCAGCATCATCCCCCTCGCGAGAAATTGGGAGCTCTAACTCTGAAGCCTTGGATAATTCGGCTTGGCGGGCATTGGTAAGTCGCTTGCGACGACCATCAGATCTGGCGGCAGCATTAGCACGTCTGTCGAAAATGTCCATGAGTCGAAATCCTGAGTGGGAAAAGGACATTAAATAAAGAGAAATAGAAAAAAACAAAGTAAAAAGTAATGAGAGACGAGATACGTACTTAAAACCTCATACATAGCATTGCAACAATGACCTTTCTTTTGGCAAGGCCCACACTCGGCGGCAAAAACATTCCCAGAATGAAGGTCCCAACCAGGGTAGGGATCAAGTGGCTCTATGATCAGGCGAGACTCGTCGTCAGGGTAGCGGTAATCAGGAAGACCAAATTTCCTAAGCAATGAAGGGCGAGATAATATATCCCGCCATGAAAATAATGCTAGCCCTGTATCGGAGGCATCCTCTAAAACCTTAAAAATTTTAGCTCTCAGCCTAGTGTCGCCAGAAACTAAGGCATTCCGGGTTATGATCTTGGTGTATATGTCGCCAAGGTCGCAAGGATGAGTCCAGCCTACACGGGAGGTAATCAGTAGTGGGTTGGATTGCCAATTATGGACTTTCCTAGGTAAAGGGGTAAGAAGTCTAGGATTCTTATACTTGACGGAAAGTCGATTCTCAACTACACCATGCCTCTGAGATACAGAAGTATAACCGTCAAACAAATTAACGAACAAGGGAATAGTGGGTTCTTGTTTTAGGGCCCTACAAATCACTAGGTAACTCGTAAGGACCCTGACGGCATTAGGGTGAAGGTCGACAATCGCTGCCTGAGCATGGATTAAAACGGCGACAAGGAAAGGATCTATTGGAATCCTAAGGCCGGCATCTAATTGAGATGGAAACACTATGACCCCATCATCCCTATTTCGCATAGCGGCCAGGGACAAGTCCCCAACATATGGTTCTACATGATAAACATCCGGGTTAATCCCGTACTTAACGTAATGGTGAGTTTGCAAATGGGTATAAGAAGAACTGCTGGAGCCTGCGACCTCAGGGTTGGAGGAACCCTGCGAGAAAGGTTGTCGCTCTAAGGTCTCGGCCGCTAGGGTATCCGAGACATCATGGTCAGAAGTTGAGTTTGAAGAAGACATGACCTGTGAATAGAAGGGAGGACCAAGTAAATTGGGGGCTATGATAGTGCCAGAAAAATCAGTTCAAGGAAAGATAGATGTCACAGGCATGAGGGGGGTATAATTTTGTGTAGAAAGTGTGCATGGGATCAGGTATTAGTGGGAAAAGAGGAAAGGGCGACATCTAAACTCATGTCGCCTAAACACGGAGTGAATATCCGCAAATGAGATTCAAACCCATGCCCTTATCTCTCTTTTCTGAAAACCCTCCCCCCCATCTATTGCGCTCTAACCAAGTTTAACAGGTTTTGGAAAAAAGACTTGACCATTTATGAAAAACTGAAACTCACAATGCGAGAATTCAAGCGAGAATTCAAGCAAGAATTCAGGCGAGAATTCATGCGGGAATTCAAAATTAGAAAATAATTACCTGGAAAGTTGCAAATTGGGAGAAAAGTCTGAAGAAGTAGTTGAAAAGGGAGCTGGAAAGCTCTATACGCCACCTGTCCTCCTCTGAAATTCCTTGGAACGCTCCAGAATATGCAGAGAAGTTGGAAATAGGGTCACTGGAAATTGGGGCGTCTTCGATCTGTGGGGAGTGCAGGATGTAAAATGATGGTGAGGGGTTTTTAAACTCCGAAAATGTAGGAATGGAAAGGTTTAGGGGGATTTACGAGAGGTAATTAAAGGGGGGTATGATTTTTGAAATTCCCCCCATTATTGTGAGCATTTAAAAAGAGACGGCTCATTTCCCGAGGCAGGTGTACGGCTGCCAAATCGTCTGGGTCACCTCCATTATGACACGTGTCACATAGGTGACAGACAAATTCTGTTCCTCGCCAAAGCTAGAAAAAGCTGCGAGAATCATGCGACATCAATGAAAGTTCTCGCCTGGACCATAAATAGTCCAAGGCTTGAACTTGGGGGCTTCTGATGCGATCCTCTAAAATAGATTGGGCCCGAATAATAGGAAATCAGGCCCAATAGCTAGTTGTGGGCCAAGCCCACTGGACCTGGGCCGCCCAAGGGAATTTTCCCGTAGGGAGCGACATTAAAGGAATAGGCTCTATGGATTATGATAAGGCCCCGGCAAGGAGGAGCGTGGGAGTACGGTTTTGCGGGCAATAGGGTCATGCGAGAAACATGGCCGAGCCCATGCAGGCCTGATGGATGAGGGTATAAGGGGAGTATGCTGTCCGCAGGCTACCTGGGTTAGGGCGACATGACAGTTGTTGCCGCCTTGGCTAAGGTTGTCGCCAATACGACATGGGACTCAGAGCGTTATCAGGATGTTGCGTTGATTGTCGCCTACGTCCCTAACCCTAAATATTAGTGATGGATGATTAATGTGACAAGGTGAATAGTGAAATCCCACTAAGTTGAGGTTGGTTGGGAGTCTTTCCTTAGATGATTGACAAGTGTCCCCCCATGTGCAAGGCACATGGGGGGGGGGGGGCTTGGGAGTATATAAAGGGTGAATAGTGCTATATTCATGGTATGTATCTCTCTCTACTCTTTCTCTCTAAACCTCCATTGTTATACCTTCTTTCTTGTCCATCTAACCTCATTCTCACGCCGGAGGGGGTACGCCGGAGACACCCCCGGCCTAGTTGACGTGTGTTTCTTGTGTGTAGGCGAACCCTCAAAGAGGAAGCTGCCGAAGTATCCATTCCACTTCAGTTCCTGTGCAACCAAGTTTTCTCATGGTAGCATCAAGATCATGATTGAATTATTGTTAATAGAAATTTTTGGAAGCAAACTAAATCTAATCTGGGCGATAATTGTCATTGTCATTGACAATTAGTGAGATTAAGGACTACCACTAAAAGTTTGTTTGATAGGTCGATAGGATTAGCATGTATTAATAGAGAGGAAGTTATTAATTCAAGGATTAATAATACCACCTTTTTTTTAGGATAAATAAAAAGGGAATAAGAGGTGTTCAGATGTTTATCTGGGTTGTACTTTGAATAATTACTACGGTTGCATTTAATCTACCAAACATACTTTTACTGGACTAATAATCCTATCCGATCAATTATCGACCTACCAAACGGCCCCTAAGTGTCTTATTTAATCTTCTTATTAAATGTATATCACAGTCTACTGAGTAGGTTTTATTTTACTCACTCCGTCTCTCGTTATGTTTGGCCACAAGACAATATCGTATAGTTTAAGAAACTTTAATAAATGTCTGTATAGTTTAAGAAATTTTAATAAATGTCTTGTTTAATTTTTACATTTTCAGTTCTACTCTTTCTTAGTTATGAAATGAGAATTTGTACATATCTAATTGATTGATTAAATGTAAAACATAAATAAGGATATAATAATAATAAAAAAAAAGATATAAATTTGAGTTGGGTTTATAAGTGGACAAACAATTATGGACATCAAGATTTTAATAGTTGACTTGGTTGACAATGTTTATAATCACCATATGTTAAATGTTTATTGTCTCTAAGTTTATAAATGTGAATTCATAGAATTTACAATTTAATCGCCTATAAATGAATGTTTAAATTTAATTTTAATGAGCATTCTGAAAATGTATGTTTTTATATGTGTTAATAACAATACCAATTTAGGTAAATAAATACTTTTTTTTTAGAATATCTCTCAATATCTTAACACCCTCCCTCACGTTGGAACATCTATAATGTAAATTTCCAATTTGCCAAAGAAAAATAAAAATTTTGAAAAGATAAATAATAATAATAATAACTAAAAAAACCGCAACAACAAAAATTTAATGTTGTAACATATGTTGTTCCAATATCTAAAGAGACATCTGTATCACGTCTTCTTTTAGTCAATTTCGTGCACAACTTGTGCCCGTACATGTTTTCTTTTTCTTCAATCTCCGTTTTATAGTAAACGACACTTAATCACCGTTTTTAGATTGAACGACACTATAATATTAAAGTGATGTCAATAGGAATCGCTTTATAGTGGGCGACATTTAATCATCGTTTTTATAGTC
Organism: Adenophora triphylla var. japonica; assembly: GCA_022495995.1. Lineage (NCBI taxonomy): Eukaryota > Viridiplantae > Streptophyta > Magnoliopsida > Asterales > Campanulaceae > Adenophora > Adenophora triphylla. The sequence continues at coordinate 21,901 of JAFEMH010006723.1, read as the reverse complement.
AATGACACTCAATCATCGTTTCTAGAGTGGGTTACCACTAATCACGTTTATAGAATGGGCTAAGACTAATCACATTTTTAGAGTGGACTACAACTAATCACATTTTTTAGAGTGAACTACCACTAAATCACGTTTTATAGTGGGCTACCACTAATCATATTTTTAGAGTGGGCTACCACTAATCTGATTTAAGGTTATCTGCATCAATGCGCTTTTCGTGTATATTACATGCCGCAAAAACATCATCAGACTGATTTCATATGACATGTCCTAACCAGTTGATTATCACAAAAGTACATGATCATATTTTATTTTTATTTTAATTAAGTATAGAGGGTTTCATGATCGAAACTTGCTCTGATACCATGATAAAATATGGAGACCCAAAATATATTATGTATTATTTTCGTCTCAAAATTTACATAAACTAGAGAACTCATATTTTTACTCAAAACATATGAGTTTTAATTCTATCAGGATTTTAACAAATCTCTCTTTATTAATATAATAAATATAATTCTAATTAAAATACTCCTAACTAAGATAATTTTTCTAAGTTGACTCATCCCAAATTAGTTAACTAAATATTTTATTTTTTTGAGAATATCTCTCGATAATACGACAGATTCCCTTGAGGACATATCTCTAAGGAAACATGACTTACACAAACTGCTATCTTAATGATTTTTGAAAGAGATCATTATTTAAAAGAAATGTGAGGTAAGAGAAAGGTGAAGTGGGTATAAAAATTAAAGTATAAGAGAAAATGAGTGAAAGGAGTAATACGTTGATTAGTGTTATGAGTATAAAAGTAAAGTAAATAAGATAAGAGGCTTTGACCAATAAGCCCCTCAGATAAATGAAAATAACCAATAAAATCAAACATTTTCAAAACATACCAATAAGTCCCTATAATTTTTATGGACCAAAATACCCTTAAAATACCCTTGGCCACACTCACGCCGCTCACGTGCCCATCCTCCCATGCCCAGTCCTCTCTCTCTCTCTCTCTCTCTCTCTCTCTCTCTCTCTCTCTCTCTCTCTCTCTCTCTCTCTCTCTCTCTCTCTCTCTCTCTCTCTCTCTCTCTCTCTCTCTCTCTCTCTCTTTTACGTATAATATCTAAAAAATAAAATACAATATCTTTCTCTCTCCTTTTCTCTCTCATCCTTTTTTTCCTCTTAAATTTTTAAAATACAATATCTCAAAATTTAAAAGTCGAAAAAATAATTCGAGACCACTGTTTTAATCCCATCGTCAAGACGAATCAAACAAGTTTACTCATCATATATTTCAAATTTTATAAATAAAATAAAATTATTTTTCAACAACTGTAAAATAGATCTCACTGTTGTTCTATAAAAGAATGACATAAAAACAGTGAATTCAATCACACAGTTATGCAAAATAACTGAGAAAGTATCCTCAAGACTCATAACTATAACTGAGAAATTGACCTCACAGTTGTGCACAAACATAATTCTCATCTTGGAAATGTGCAAATCATTACACAGTTATGCACAATAACTGTGAAAATCATTATACAGTTATTTACATCAAACCCAACAACCATGAAACTTGTTCTACACTTGTCCTAAAGGAATGACATAAAAATAACTGTGAAATGGAATTCACAGTTACGCACAATAACTGTGAAAATCATTACACAGTTATTTACATCAAATCCAACAACCGTGAAACTTGTTCTACAATTGTCCTAAAGGAATGACATAAAAATAACTGTGAAATGAAATTCACAGTTATGCACAATAACTGTGAAAATCATTACACAGTTATTTAACATCAAACCCAACAACCGTGAAACTTGTTCTACAGTTGTCCTAAAGGAATGACACAAAAATAATACTCATAACTATAACTGAGAAATTGACCTCACATTTGTGCACAAACAATCATCAACAACTAATAAATAACGGGTAAACCAAACAAACTAAGTACCAAATTAACTGTGAAATTGACCTCACAGTTCTCAGTTTAGAAATGTCAAAAACCAAACCATTTCACATTCATAAATAACTATGAAACTGACCTCACAGTTTTAGAGGTGCGAAATATTTCACAGTTATTCACATCACAACCAACAACTGTGAAATAGACCTCACTGTTGTTCTATAAAACAATGACATAAAAACAGTGAAATCTATCACTCAGTTATGCACAATAACTGAGAAATTGACCTCAACAATCATAACTGAGAAATTGACCTCACAGTTGTGCACAAACAATCATAATAACTGAGAAATTGTGCCTGCTTCCACCACCTACACACACAGTTCGAACAAAAATTCACACCCTCTACCAAAAATCAATCACCAAAATTTCAATCCTATAACAGAATCGATTGTAGCTGATGCTTTCTATGGCTGTCAGGTTTGATGATGAACAGTTCGAATTAACCAAGCAAATCTAAAAAATTAGCAAAACCAATTAACCAAGCAAATCTCAAGCAAATCTCAAAATTAGCAAAACCAATCAATTGAAAAAACTAGATCGAACCTACAATCTAATCATCTAAAAAAAATCGAACACCGAAAACAATTAACCAAGCAAATCTCAAAATTAGCAAAACCTATCGATTGAAAAACTAGATTGAGAACAAAAAAGATGCTGCTTGAAGCTCGTTAAGAACGCCCTCGCCGTGGCCGCCATTGACGAATTCTTCACGGACTTTGCTGATAACGTCCTCGATTACTTGGATATAGACACTGCTCGTAGACGAACCAGCCATTCTCCGATCGTCGAACGAATATGTTTTTCCGCCAAGTCGAGCTGCTCTCTCCGATACCCAAATCGCCGGCCGACGAACCCATAAAGGAAGAAGAAGCCAAACCTGACGTGAAAAAGGAAGAGGTATATTTTGTATTTAATTTCTGAAACTTGAATCAGCAAACTTGGGCTGAATTGATTGATTGGGTTTTGTGAAGGAGGACGAAGGTAATGGGAATTGCGGATAGAAAGAGAGAGAGAGAGAGAGAGAGAGAAGAGGAGATTGCCATTAGAGAGAGAAAGAGAATGAGGGTAGTTTTGCCATTTAAATTGTTATAAATGGGGACAGGAACTCTACGGTCGTTTTGATTTCAACTTTTGGATCCTAAGGTAGAATTCAAAATGTACTGTTTTTTTTTTTTGGTAAATTACACCCTATCTCAAGGTCTTATTGGTAAAAATCCCATAAGATAATGAGTGGAAGGAATAGTTTTTTTTTTTTTTGCCATTTAATGTAGAACCAAAATAAAATAAGTCCAATTAAAAATGAGACAGAACGGAGAGAGTATTTATTAGTTTGTTGTTTTAATTGTAATTTTTTATGGCATATTATAACGTGAAGAAAACAGAATGAGAAACAAATTCAGTAGTATTATTATAAGAATAAGAAGAAAAATTATGGAAGACCTCCATAGTGGATAACTCAATTTTATTAATTACGTTGTATGTATGAATATTTATACAACTTATAAATCACTTATTATAAGCCAAAAATTAAGAAATGTGACAATTACAACAGGAAAAATAATAATATACCTTTACAATAAGAAAAAAAAATGAGAAAATAATTATATAATAAAGTTAATATGATTAAAGTTTAGAGGGATTAGGTTATCTAATAAACACAAATGGAAGGTTGGTGTGAATGACCCGCAAATTGGTTGCTAGACAACTAGTTTTGACTAATGCATTAACATATTAACCATAATCAAGTTTAATTTCATGGGGTGTGAGAACATAGAAGAGAGGAGGAGGAAGGTGAAGGTGTTGCATTTTTTATTTTGGCATTTATTTTTTCTTAATCTCCGTGTGTCAAGTCAAACTAAAAAACTTAAAACGGGATGGAGGAGTACCATTTTCAGATAGGGCAATTATATTAATTTTACGAGCAACTTTACCGACCAATGTATAAATAAGTACGTAAAATCTAGGAAGAAACGCGTTTCTCCATAAGTTATGGAGAAACGGGTTACGGGTATCCAGAACCTTTTGAAAGGATATCCAGAAATTTTTTGTATTGGCCATGACCTTGTCCCATGGTTACTTCGGATATCGGTCTCAAAGGTTACGGATATCCGAACCCTTTGAAAGGATATCCAAAAGCTTATGAAAGTGATATCCGAAACCTTCAAAATGATATCCGTAAACTTTCAAAATGTTTCGAATATTCATTGATGGTTTACGGATATACATTGAAGGTTTACGGATATCGAAACCTTCAATAAGCAATTTACGGTCTTGACCTTGGATTTGGCTTCAAATCTATTTTACGGATATCCGCCCAAAGGCTTCTGGATATCCGTTCCAAAGCTTCTGGATATCCAGAACCCTTTGAGACTGATATCCAAAAATTTTCTTCTGGTTATCAAACGTATAGCTTCTGGCTATTAAAAACGCGTTTCTTCATAGTTATGGAGAAACGCGTTTCTCAGCAGACCTACTCAAATAAGTAGAACATTATTCTTAGTACAATGAAACTATTTTCAATATCAGGACACTAGTTTAGGTCTCCTTCAGCAATTATGGTATTTTTTATGAAAATATATAGTAATATTTATTTTAACATAAATTAAATATAATTGATGCTGCAGGAATTGTGCTTATCAATAATCCTCCACGTGGCAAGATTAATCACCTGGCTTCTTGACCTGAAATCAGAACCCACGACTAGCCGGATGTGTCTCCGGCGAAGACGCTCGGGCGTGAGAGTAAGATAACAGTTGTATATAGCTCAAGATGTATTGAATAATGAATTTCAATAACAAAATGGCAGTTACCTTTCACCGTTGATAGTGATGATGTATTTATAGGGGATGACCGTTGTATTTTTGGTGGTGCTACATGAGCTCCGAGATTTTAGGAACAGTTACAAGTAATGTGAACGTGTCCTATAACGGCTCCTGATTCGTAGGGAATCGGTTATGGAAAGGTTTGACTTCACGTACATTCGTCTGCTAGGTCGACGCTTGTGGATTAGGTCGAGGTCGCCATTTAAGGAATAGTCGACACACCCGACGGGTAGAGCATGGTTCGTACCCGAATTGTAGTATGGATCATGAGGTCGGACTAAGTTAGGTCGGGACCTGGTAGGTCGGACATGGACTTAGTCGACGGATACTTGAGATGGGCCTTGGGCCTTGCTCTGGTTGGGCTAGCTTCATTGAGAATGTGGGCGTCAAGGTTGTCTGTGATTGGACTTTATTCGTTTGGCCCAACTCGACACTTTTGGTATGTTTAGTGGCCCCCAACTTTCGAGTTGACTTTGTCGGCTTGGAAGTTAAGGAAATCTTTGACGAGAATTGCTTTACTCGCAGGTCGCTACTCATATTGATACTTTAGTCGACCAAAATGACGTGGCATGATCCCGGACGTCGGCGATGAACGGTCAGAGATGAAGGAGCGCCGCTTTTCAGCAATGATTACTATTCTGACGTTTGGTAGTCTTTCTCGAAAACCGCTTCAGCGTTTAATTTTGGAAAATTAATTTCGAATTTCTTTTCCCATTCCAAATTTGGGAAAATATAAATACCAAAAATCCCCTTTTGAAACGAATTCTTACCGTCTTCAAACTCCTCTTCCTCGGCGATAATTGCGGAATTGCAGCAAGATTTAGCCCAGGTTTACGGCTTTGGTAACGGATTCCCCCTCTGCGATCAATCAAGGTATTTCCCTTGTACATTTGCTTTAGGGTTTGTAATTCATGCTCTGTTTTTATTTTCGCCATGGCTAGAACCTTCCGTAGTGAACCTGGCGCTTGGTATGGGTATTGCACTGTTGACCGTAGGGTGTATAAGAACGTGAACGGTGAGTGGAGAGTGATGTCCTTGGATGAATGCGCCTCTATCTTGACTAGGTGGGAGTTGAATTTCAGTGAGATAGGTTTGCCCATTGTAGGAGACGTTGAAAATCTAGTAGTCGATGATTCAAATATCGTCACTTTCCATCTGTTCCATGAACTACTCGACCATATCACCTTGTTTTATGTTAGGGATGTCCATAAACCTTCCTTCCTTAGAAATAGAATAGGCTTTCCAGGGGAGTCTAGGTCGCCCTTAGGTAGGTCGACTGAATGTGATCATAGGACTGACTCCCCTGCTTCCTCTTTTATTTGTACAGATATGACGACTCAAGGTGGAGCTACAGCTTCAACTTCATCAAGTCCCAGGATAGTGGATGCATTTGGCTCCTCCGTTGTACCGGGGAAAAATGAGAGAGGATATGTACCTCCTAGGCCTCTGCGAGGGAATAAGAATATGGAGTCCCGTTACTCCATGGTTTATGACTTTTGTGGGGTAAATAGGGCGGATTATAGGGTAACTATATTTACTAGGGTGGATTTCATGGCCAAGCACCGTGCCACCTTCACCACAGATGCCACTAGGGTTGCTTTTTTCTATGGTTAGTTCGAAGCGGGCTTGAGGCTGCCCTTAGATCCCTTTATCAACGAATTTCTGGAGTGCATGGATGCTCTTCCCCTTCAGCTTGGGGCCAACACTTGCAGGGTACTAGTGTGCTTTGCCATGGTATGTAGGTTTCTAGGCCATGGGCCTTGCATGAGAGTCTTCAAGGAATTTTTTGCTCCAAAGCTCGACAAGGCAGATTGGGGGATTAGTACTCCTTCCAAACCCAATTCTCCAAAGTTGTTTGCCAATCTTCCCAATAAGCATAGCAGCTGGAATTCATACGTGGTTCTTGTAGAGAGTAGGTTGGGATGGGAGTTCCCTTTGCCAAATAACGAGTCTGACGTTATTGACGAGGAGAATTACTGGGAGCCTCCATGGCTGGAATGATGCCTGGGGATGGAGTGGTAGAACCCCTTGTTCCTGTGTTGAGAGGCCAGGTATATCCAGACTGGGTTACTCATTCCTTGGGTAGGTTGAAGGAGAACTGTCAATTTTGCCAGAAGAACGAAAATTATTGCAAAGACCACGGAGAGCATATTGGTGGTAAGGGTTTACTTGACTTGCATTCATTAGCTCGTCCACTGTTAACTTGCATAAGTAACTTATTATTGGCACATAGAGTTATTTTGAGCTGCATACACAACTCTTAGCTCGTCCGTTGCCTGCTCGTATGTAGAACTAGTTAGCTCGTACATAGAACTATTTCGAATTGCAACTCTGTACTTATCAAATTGCACGCTTTCGCATGTAGAATTAGTTAATTCGTACATAGAACTGCTTTGAATCGTATCAATTACCTCGCCAATTGTTTACTCGTAGAACTGTTTAGCTCGTACATAGAACTGCTTTGAATTTCCGAGCTAACACTTGATTACTTTGATGTCGTGTAGTTTTAACTCCCGAACAAGAAGCAAATATGGTGCGTATTGTTGGAGTTTCTGATAAGAAGAAAGCCAAGAGGGCTCATGGGCCGCCAATGCTAAGGCGAGCGGCAGAGAGAGAAGCCGCTACGAGGAATAATCTGCTCCCAAAGGATGTTCTTTGGAAAGATCCCAATGGAAGAGGTCGAGCTTGAAGACCCTTTGCGAGTGGTACCCAATCCAATGATGCTAATGAAGGGGGTGACGAGTCCCACAGTCGGTTAGGGCAAGTCTCGAGCTCCGACCCCAATCAAGATGCCAATGTGGAGACCTCTGGAGCTAGGATGGCGGGGGCTAGCCCTTTACAGGTTGTCAATGTTGATGATGATGACATGGAGGAAGATGAGGACGATCGTCCTCTGAGCTCGAAGAAGAGGTCCCGATCTGAGAAGGGAAAGTCTGTGTCTTCGAGCCAATTGCCTCCACCAACTTCCTCTCCCCCTAGTAAAGAGTCTCTGGATGAAAAGATGAGGAGGTTGAGTGACGTTCCTCCACTAGCAGGGGTCAACAGCTTGAGCCGTCGTTACCCCGATATGAGCCTGGGCCAAGTTATTGTTAGGAGGGCAATAGATGTCGACCTCCTAGCTCATTTCGCCGATAAGGGGATCACCCCCGAGGAATTTTCAGCTCGTTCTGGGATGGCTCATTGTGAGGTAATTTCTCACTTTCCTTTTCAGTCTAGTCGCTTATTCTTTTACTCGACCAACTTGACTTCCGAGCTAACTCTCCTTTGATTTCCTTTGACGAAGAATCTTACTATGGTCGAGCAAGTTAAATGCTCTTGGAGGGCCTCCATTGAGAGGGAGAGGCAGGCTCTCAAAGACTTATCCAAGAAGTCCCAAGAGCTGTCTGAGCTAAGGGAGAAATTTAATGACTTGGACAACTCATATGATGCCATGGAGATGGTCAAGAAGAAAGACCTAGTAGATCTTGAAGCTGCTGAGTCCAAGCTCAAGGAGGCGGAGGTAGAGAGAGATGCTGAGAAGAAGGAGTTGGAGAAAACTCGGGCGAGCCGCAACAGTTTGAAGCTTACGAAGGAGAAAGACACTTTCTTAATTGAGCTGCAGGAAGAGCGTCGACTTGAACGGGGAAAGTGGCAAGAAGACCTTCAGGCCGCTGTTACCGCTGCTGCTAAGGATGCTGCTGAAGCCGCCATTGATAAATTCAAAGAGAGCGATGAATATTATAATACCATTGTATCCAAAGCTCAGGACTTTCTGGAGGTGGGCAAGAGGCATATGGCGCGTCGGGCGTTGGTGGACCCATCATCTACTGCTACCCTCGAGCAATTAGCTCGTTGGTTCTCTGAGCCTCAGTATGATATGGTAGCTCGAGGCGGTCATTCACCGGTGCCTTACCTTGAAAATGACCTAGCTTTTATTGCCCAGAAGATGCAAGGAAGGACAGCTGTGAGAAATGGGAAGCTCCCCCAATTGCCGAGAGAAATTTTGATGCTGTTTTGCAAGAGCTTGAAGACGCTGCCACTATGGAGGAAGAAAACGAGCTGGTATATTCAGAGTCGGGTAAACCTTTAGACCCTCAGCAACAAGGAGAGAATGGGGAAGGTCGAGCTGCTACTGACGACCAAACTGATGCTGGCCTGGACCCTTGAGTCATTTGTTTGAATTGTAATGAACAAGTCTTAAACAATATTTTGCTTTTTTGTTTTGAAATTTATTTGAATGCCTTGGCCCAGTTTTTGGGAGGCATAGAAACATGTAATCATATTTTTGCAAGTCTCAGCCCGCTTTTGGGAGACTTAAACATGTTTAATCTTAGCTGACTTCATATCTGTTGGGGACGGATTTTTCACTATATGTATATGGTTGGCATCTTAAGCAGGTCAACATGTCAAGACGCCTCAGTATCCTGATCTCTACAACTTGACCTCTACAACTTGACCTCCACAACTTGGTCCACAACTTGGACCGACATCTTGGCTCAACGTCTTCATCAACATCCTGAAGCTGGAACAACTTGGGAGCAGTTTTACGGTTCCTATTTTCTAGGAGATACTTGTGCACTCATAGAAGACCAATTCAACTATGATTTTTCCACCATCAGCAGTTATGCCCAGAATTTTCTCCTCAAGTAACTCCATTATGCCTAGTTTTTAGGGATTTTTGGTTATTATCCTTTTATTTTACCTTTATTATAAATAGGGGTATGGAGATTAGGAAAAAACACATGTAATTTCACACACTCACACTTTTGTAATTCTCTCCATACTTCCGGGCTTGTAACTCACTGATCATAGTAAAACTTTGGTCAAGGTAGGTCTTCCAAAACCTCCCGAGGTTTTATGCCGGCGAACGAGTTGTTCAAGGGCTTTCCTCGTTAAAATCCTTTGTCATTTTCATTTTGATTACACACAAATCTATATTCCAATTCACCCAATTCTTTCCTTGAAATATTTGGTTATTTACAATCACTTGTCGAAATTTGACCAAAACAATTTGGCGCCGTCTGTGGGAACTTTGGTTTTTTAGATTTGTTTAGAACATCAAAATGGTCAATCCAACTTCCGGTCGGGTAACCTCGGTAACCTCCGCGGCGAGGGCAAGGCGGCCGGGGGCGGCAAGATGCACCTCGAGAGATGGCCGCGTGCGAAATCAATTTTGGTTTCGTGACTAATATGGCAACAATGTTGAATGAACCGAATAAGCGAATGGATGCTCGGCAGATACCAATACTATGATTTTCAATGCAATTGAGAGTCTGCGAAAAGGGAATCAAGTTGAGCCTCAAGTTGTAACTCCATTATCACCTTTATTTCCTAGAACTCTTTTGGTGCAGTGCGGGGGCAATCTTGGAGACATCCCCATGGCGAGTGCAGTCTGGTCGATAGTACAACCGTGACAACTAGTCAAGTTGCCCAACATGGTCACACCTTCGCATTCAGCCCAACTGTGCCAACATCTTGCTATACTTATGCCACTCCGTCTTTAGGACAAACGGGGAGTTTTTATAATGCATTTGATCACTCTTCTTCTCAATTTTATGCTAACACTTTTGCGAAAGTCAAGTTGCTAGAGAGTTGCGGCGGATCAAAGAGATGATTAGGAATGTGCACGGAGTTACCTTGCCTTATCATCCGGCTTCTCCGGCTTGTTATAATGAGTCTCGCTTTGTTCCGGCGATAGCCAACATGGAGATCCCGAAGAGATTTGCGGTGCCCCACATGAAGAAGTACGATGGGAGCACGGATCCAGTGGAGCATGTGTTGATATACCAAGAATTAATGGACATTATCGGCATTCCTTCAATCTTCAAAGAAGCCTGTCTTTGTAGGGGCTTTGGTTCCACCTTGTCTGGACCGGCTTTGAAATGGCTAACCGGCCTATCTCTAAACTCTATATCATCTTATTCTCAATTAGTCAATATGTTTGTGAATCAATTTTCATGTAATAGAGCTTTTGAGAAACTAACTAGTGACCTCTACGGGGTGGTGCAACAACCCGACGAAAGCTTGAAAGACTATTTGAACAAGTTCAACAAAGAGGCGATGACTATCCCCAACTTGAACATGTCCACGGCCACCGAGGCATTCGGGATTGGGCTTGAAGAAGGGATCACCTTATTATGACGAATTGGTCATGACTCCATGCAAGAGACTTGAAGATGTCGGGACGAGAGCCGTTAAATTCATCGACCGGAAGAAGATAAGCTCATAGTCCTAAAATAACCACAATGAGGCCGACAAAATGAGAAAAGATGACCACCTATCTTCAACATGTCAAAATGTTAGCAAAACGGTACCTCAAGTTGTATTCCATGTAAGTTGTCATTTTTTCATAAAAGCAAACTCCGAAAACAGGTATGATTTAAATTTTGTCAAGTCATTTATTTATGTTTGTCAATTCTTATGTTATGCTAAAAATTCTTACGACTTAAGCATCGGAGGGGTAAAGCTAACACCCAATCCTAACATGAATTTGTTTTGCAAGGTATACAACTTGAACAAACGGCTTAGGCTCAACATGTTGACACGCCGCATGGCGATACATGTTGAGACCTAAGCTTGGAAGCAGCTCAACATGTTGACACGCCCACGGTGCCGATACATGTTGAGACCTAAGCTGGAGCAGGTCAAACATGTTGACACGCCGATGCACGGGCGATACATGTTTGAACCTCGGGGAAGAAAGGCTCAACATGTTGACACGCCGCACGGGCGATACATGTTGAGACCTAAGCTGGAAGCAGGTCAAACATGTTGACACGCCGGGACGGGCGATACATGTTTGGACTGAAGAAGAATTTCAACATGTTGATACGCCAAGACGGGTGCCGATACATGTTGAAACTTTAGCCCGGAGAGGGATAGAACATGTTGACACGCCAGGACGGCTGATACTTGTTCTATTTCTTCAAACGAATTAAGGTTTCGACACCTTCGCCTGGGCGCACGTTTTCACACTTATTCAAGTTGTGAACTATTGGTTGTAACATTTTCATGTTACCTACGGTTTATAACATTTACATGTTATCTAAAGAACAAACAAAGTGTCTCTCAAAGACATGCCAAATCAAATATAAAAATTTTGAGGACCAACCCTCATCTAACATTCCAAATTTCAAACACCTTAACTAATGTTTCTTAAAGCTTTATCTTGGTTTTCTATCAAGGACTTAGAAGCATCATTCAAGGCGTTCGACAACTCTTTGGCGTAATCAACCGCTTCCTTAATGTCGATGGGGAGAGTAGCAGTTTTAAAATTCCTTGAATCTCCAAGTTTTCTCCGATTCAAGAAATTTTGGGGGCAATTGTTGGACGGATTTTTCACTATATGTATATGGTTGGCATCTTAAGCAGGTCAACATGTCAAGACGCCTCAGTATCCTGATCTCTACAACTTGACCTCTACAACTTGACCTCCACAACTTGGTCCACAACTTGGACCGACATCTTGGCTCAACGTCTTCATCAACATCCTGAAGCTGGAACAACTTGGGAGCAGTTTTACGGTTCCTATTTTCTAGAGATACTTCGTGCACTCATAGAAGACCAATTCAACTATGATTTTTCCACCATCGCCAGCTATGCCTTAATTTTCTCCTCAAGTAACTCCATTATGCCTAGTTTTTAGGGATTTTTGGTTATTATCCTTTTATTTTACCTTTATTATAAATAGGGGTATGGAGATTAGGAAAAAACACATGTAATTTCACACACTCACACTTTTGTAATTCTCTCCATACTTCCGGGCTTGTAACTCACTGATCATAGTAAAACTTTGGTCAAGGTAGGTCTTCCAAAACCTCCCGAGGTTTTATGCCGGCGAACGAGTTGTTCAAGGGCTTTCCTCGTTAAAATCCTTTGTCATTTTCATTTTGATTACACACAAATCTATATTCCAATTCACCCAATTCTTTCCTTGAAATATTTGGTTATTTACAATCACTTGTCGAAATTTGACCAAAACAATATCCTTGTATGTTTCATGCCTTTAATTTCAGCATATATATGTCGAGCTAGATATATTAGAAAGAGTCGACCTAAGCCTTGTAAGAATTCAGAAACGAGGATGATTTAAGATCGAACCTGTTTAGGGATGGCATAGGGTAGAGCTCATTAGAACGAATTCGACCTTGGATTGGACTTGTTATGAGACTAAAGCTGACTAAGAGTCGGGCTAATTTGTACGAAGTCGACGTTGAGTCGGACTTGTTAAAAGACTAAGGCTGACTAAGAGTCGAGCTAATAAGAACGAAGTCGACGTTGAGTCGGACTTGCTAAGAGAACAAAGCTGATTAAGAATCGAGCTCATAAGAACGAAGTCGACGTTGAGTCGGACTTGTTAAAAGAACAAAGCTGATTAAGAATCGAGCTCATGAGAACGAAGTCGACGTTGAGTCGGACTTGTTAAAAGAACAAAGCTGATTAAGAATCGAGCTCGTTCGAACTAAGCTGACTGGGGGTCGAGCTAGTTAAAACTAGTATTGCACAACATTGGTCGAATAAAACAGCATTCTTATTGAAGTACGAACACGCTTACATTAATCTGAAAACTAGAACTAAAACAAGCTTGAACTTGGAAGCTGAAAACTAGAAGTAGTATCTGATGAGGTGAGTGGCGTACCAAGGATGTTTCAACTCTTCTCCCCGGGATGAGCTATCATGTAGGTTCCTTCCTTGACGACTCGAGTAACCACATGTAGGGACCTTCCCAGCTAGGAGATAGCTTATTTTGTTGAGTTCTCCTTCCTGTTGCCTCAATCTTCCTTAGTACGTAGTCACCCACTTGGAACGACCTTGCTTTTACTTTATTGTCATGGTAAGTCTTGGTTCTCTGTTTGTAGTTGGCCATTCGCAGGTAAGCAATATCTCGCTTCTCGTCGACTAAATCAAGGTCGATCAATCTATTGATGTTGTTCTGCTCCTGGTCGAAGAATGTTACTCTAGCAGTAGGAAATCTGAGCTCGGCGAGGTGCCGTGGCCTCCGATCCATATGTGAGAGCGAATGGGGTTTCCGTAGGCCCCAAGTGGTTGTGCGAACCGCCCAAAGAGCAAGGGGGAGTTCGTCCAACCGGTTGTTGCGTCGACCTACGAGTCCCGTCTTGAGTGCGGTCGTAACTAGTTTATTCGGCCGCTTGCCTTGCCCATTTCCTTGAGGATAGGCGACAGAAGATTGCCAATGTTTGATCCCTACCCGATTCATCTATGCTTCGAAGGCTCTGGAGAACTGCAGTCCGTTGTCTGATACTATGGCTCGAGGAAAACCAAACCGACACCAAATGAAATCATGAATGAAGTTGATAGCATTCTCCTCTGTGATGCGAGCTAATGGTTTGGCCTCAACCCATTTAGTGAAGTAATCTATGGCAACGATAACATACTTGCAATTTCCCCGGGCGGGTGGGAAGGGTCCAATCAAGTCGACACCCCACATGTCAAATGGCCAAGTTGCAATCACTGGAGTCTGCTCGGTGGTAGGCATATGAGGTAAGTTGGCAAACCTTTGGCATTGATCACATTGTTGAACAAAGTTAAGAGTATCAGCTCTCATGTGCGGCCAGTAATACCCCAAAGTGATTAACTTGTCTGCAAGAGTCCTGGCCCCTGGGTGTCCGCCACAAATCCCACTGTGTACTTCATGTATCAATATGGCGACCTCTTGAGGGTGGATGCACTTTAGCAATGGTCGAGTGTAGGATCTTCTGAACAGATTGCCTCCTTGAATGACGTATCTCGGAGCTTTCTTTTTGATTGCTCGAGCTTTCTTCTCGTCATCAGGCAGCTCGCCATTTTCTATGTACGCTTTCATTTCTTCGATCCAACACTTCTCATAAGACCAGTTTCTTGAAGTGTCCTCTATACACTGAATTTTTATTCTCTCATAAGCTGGATTTTCGAGGAAAGAGATGGGCTCTTCATGTGGCTCATCTGAAGTGGCTAGTTTCGAGAGGAGGTTGGCTAGCTCATTGTCTTCGCTTCCAATCCTCTGAATCTCCCAGAATTCCAAATCCTTTATCAGCTCCTTCACCAGGTCGCAGTATTTGATCAGAGTGGAACTAAGCACTTCGTACTCGCCTCTGACCTGGTTGACTATCAGTTGGGAATCACAATAAGCCATGATTTTAGTCGCTCCAAAACACTTGGCATATTCCATGGCTGCTATTAAGGCTTCGTATTCAGCCTGGTTGTTAGAAGCATCAAACTTGAACCTTAGTGACTCCTCGTACATTGTTCCAGATTCTGGTTCAATTAGCACTATCCCTGCTCCACTGACACTCTTGGTCGCTGATCCATCTGAATAGACCTTCCAACAATCATCGGGTAGATTAATAGCGACTTGGGACTCTGGCTCTTTCCACTTGGTTTTCTCTCTGAGCTCGCCGTTCGCCGGCCTTCCTTGGTGAACGTAAGCTCGACCAAGAAATCTGCTAGAGCTTGAGCTTTCAGCGCCTTTCGAGGTCTATACTCAATGTCAAATTCAGTTAGGGCAATTGACCAATTGAGCAGTCGACCTGAACTCTCCGGCTTGTGTAATATTTTTCTCAAGGGTGCATTAGTCAGTACTACGATAGGGTGAGCCAAGAAATAAGCTCGCAGCTTCCTTGAAGCTACGACTAGAGCATAGGCGACTTTCTCAGCATTGTAATACCTGCTCTCTACATCTGATAAGGCTTTGCTGATGTAGTATACTGGTTTTTGAAGCCCTTCCTCTTCTTCACGATCAAGATCGTCGCAATCGACTTGTCCCCCAGCGAATGCATATACGAACAAGGTTTCACCAGTGGTCGGGCTACTCAGGAGGGGTGGAGTAGCGAGGTAGTCTTTCAACTGTTGGAACGACGAATGACATTCGGTCGTCCATTCAAAATTTTTCGTCCCCCTCAACGCTTTGAAGAAGGGGAGAGACCTCTCTGCTGACTTGGATATGAAACGACCAAGAGCTGCTACTCTTCCGTTAAGTCGTTGCATTTCTTTGATACTGGTGGGAGCCTTCATGTCGACTAAAGCCTTTATTTTTTCTGGGTTAGCTTCTATGCCCCATTGAGACACCATAAACCCCAGGAACTTACCAGCTGCTACTCCAAAGACACACTTGCTGGGATTGAGCTTCATGTCGTTTGCTCTCAAGTTGGCGAATGTTTCTTTTAGGTCAACCACGCGACGTCCGGCCTTAGTTTTGATGACCATATCGTCAACGTAGGCCTCCATGTTTCGGCCAATTTGAGAGGCAAAGACCTTGTTCACCATGCGCTGATAGGTCGCCCCGGCATTCTTCAATCCAAACGGCATCATGTTGTAGCAGTAGATGCCTCCAGCCGCCTGAAATGCCGTCTTTACTATGTCGTTGTTTTGGTCAAATTTCGACAAGTGATTGTAAATAACCAAATATTTCAAGGAAAGAATTGGGTGAATTGGAATATAGATTTGTGTGTAATCAAAATGAAAATGACAAAGGATTTTAACGAGGAAAGCCCTTGAACAACTCGTTCGCCGGCATAAAACCTCGGGAGGTTTTGGAAGACCTACCTTGACCAAAGTTTTACTATGATCAGTGAGTTACAAGCTCGGAAGTATGGAGAGAATTACAAAAGTGTGAGTGTGTGAAATTACATGTGTTTTTTCCTAATCTCCATACCCCTATTATAATAAAGGTAAAATAAAAGGATAATAACCAAAAATCCCTAAAAACTAGGCATAATGGAGTTACTTGAGGAGAAAATTCTGGGCATAACTGCTGATGGTGGAAAAATCATAGTTGAATTGGTCTTCTATGAGTGCACAAGTATCTCCTAGAAAATAGGAACCGTAAAACTGCTCCAAAGTTGTTCCAGCCTCAGGATGTTGATGAAGACGTTGAGCCAAGATGTCGGTCCAAGTTGTGGACCAAGTTGTAGAGGTCAAGTTGTAGAGATCAGGATACTGAGGCATTTTGACATGTTGACCTGCTTAAGATGCCAACCATATACATATAGTGAAAAATCCGTCCCCAACAATTGCCCCCAAAATTTCTTGAATCGGAGAAAACTTGGAGATTCAAGGAATTTTAAAACTGCTACTCTCCCCATCGACATTAAGGAAGCGGTTGATTACGCCAAAGAGTTGTCGAACGCCTTGAATGATGCTTCTAAGTCCTTGATAGAAACCAAGATAAAGCTTTAAGAAACATTAGTTAAGGTGTTTGAAATTTGGAATGTTAGATGAGGGTTGGTCCTCAAAATTTTTATATTTGATTTGGCATGTCTTTGAGAGACACTTTGTTTGTTCTTTAGATAACATGTAAATGTTATAAACCGTAGGTAACATGAAAATGTTACAACCAATAGTTCACAACTTGAATAAGTGTGAAAACGTGCGCCTGTGCGAAGGTGTCGGAACCTTAATTCGTTTGGTAACATGTTAATGTTACAACCAATAGTTCACAACTTGAATAAGTGTGAAAACGTGCGCCTGTGCGAAGGTGTCGAAACCTTAATTCGTTTGAAGAAATAGAACAAGTATCGGCCGTCCCTGGCGTGTCAACATGTTCTATCCTCTCCAGCTAAAGTTTCAACATGTATCGGCCCGTGCGCGTGTCAACATGTTGATCTTTCTTCTTCAGTTCAAACATGTATCGGCCGTCTGGCGTGTCAACATGTTTGACTGCTCCAGCTTAGGTCTCAACATGTATCGGCCGGCGGCGTGTCAACATGTTGAGCCTTTCTTCCCTGTGTTCAAATATGTATCGGCCCGTGCGGCGTGTCAACATGTTTGACTCCGCTCAGCTTAGGTCTCAACATGTATCGCCCGCATCGGGCGTGTCAACATGTTGAGCCTTTCTTCCCAGTTCAAATATGTATCGGCCTGTGCGGCGTGTCAACATGTTTCGACTGCTCCCGGCTCAGGTCTCAACATGTACGGCCGCATGCGGCGTGTCAACATGTTGAGCCTTTCTTCCCAAAGTTCAAACATGTATCACCGACCGGCGTGTCAACATGTTTGACTCGCTCCAGTTAGGTCTCAACATGTATCACCGTATCGGGCGTGTCAACATGTTGAGCCTTTCTTCCCTGTGTTCAAACATGTATCGGCCCGTGCATCGGCGTGTCAACATGTTTGACCGCTCCGGCTAGGTCTCAACATGTATCGGTCGTGCGGCGTGTCAACATGTTGAGCTCCAGTTTAGGTCTCAACATGTATCGCCCGCATCCGGCGTGTCAACATGTTGAGCCTAAGCCGTTTGTTCAAGTTGTATACCTTGCAAAACAAATTCATGTTAGGATTGGGTGTTAGCTTTACCCCTCCGATGCTTAAGTCGCAAAGAATTTTTAGCATAACATAAGAATTGACAAACATAAATAAATGACTTGACAAAATTTAAATCATACCTCGTTTTCGGAGTTTGCTTTTATGAAAAAATGACAACTTACATGGAATACAACTTGAGGTCTTGTTTTTGCTAACATTTTGACATGTTGAAGATAGGTGGTCATCTTTTTCTCATTTTGTCGGCCTCATTGTGGTTATTTTAGGACTATGAGCTTATCTTCTTCCAGTGCCGATGAATTTAACAGCTCTCGTCCCGACATCTTCAAGTCTCTTGCATGGAGTCATGACTCACCTCGTCATAATAAGGTGATCCCTTCTTCAAGCCCAATCCGAATGCCTCGGTGGTCATGGACATGTTCAAGTTGGGGATAGTCACGCCTCTTTGTTGAACCTCGTTCAAATAGTCTTTCAAGCTTTCGTCAGGTTGTTGCACCACCCCGTAGAGGTCACTAGTTAGTTTCTCAAAAGCTCTATTACATGAAAATTGATTCACAAACATATTGACTAATTGAGAATAAGATGATATAGAGTTTAGGGATAGGCCGGTTAGCCATTTCAAAGCTGGTCCGGACAAGGTGGAACCAAAGCCCCTACAAAGACAAAGCTTCTTTGAAGATTGAAGGAATGCCGATAATGTCCATTAATTCTTGGTATAGCAACACATGCTCCATTTGGATACGTGCTCCCGTCGTACTTCTTCATGTGGGGCACTGCAAATCTCTTCGGGATCTCCATGTTGGCTATCGCTGGAACAAAGCGAGACTCATTATAACAAGTCGGAGAAAGCCGGGATGATAAGGCAAGGTAACTCCAGTGCACATTCCTAATCATCTCTTTGATCTGCCGCAACTCTCTAGCAACTTGACTTTCTGCAAAAGTGTTAGCATAAAATTGAGAAGAAGAGTGATCAAATGCATTATAAAAACTCCCTGTTTGTCCTAAAGACGGAGTGGCATAAGTATAGCAAGATGTTGGCACAGGTTGGCTGAATGGGAAGGTGTGACCATGTTGGGAAACTTGACTAGTTGTCACAGTTGTGCTATCAGTCTGTACTGCACTCGCCATGGGGATGTCTCCAAGATTGCCCCCACACTGCACCAAAAGAGTTCTAGGAAATAAAGGTGATAATGGAGTTACAACTTGAGGCTCAACTTGATTCCCTTTTCGCAGACTCTCAATTGCATTGAAAATCATAGTATTGGTATCCTCGCCGAGCATCCATTCGCTATTCGGTTCATTCAACATTGTTGCCATATTAGTCACGAAACCAAAATTGATTTCAGACGCGGTCATCTCTCGAGGTGCATCTTGCTGCCCCCAGTCGCCTTGCCCCCAGCCGCGGAGGTTACTGAGGTTACCTGACCGGAAGTTGGATTGACCATTTTGATGTTCTAAACAAATCTAAAAAACCAAATTTCCCACAGACGGCGCCAAATTGTTTTGGTCAAATTTCGACAAGTGATTGTAAATAACCAAATATTTCAAGGAAAGAATTGGGTGAATTGGAATATAGATTTGTGTGTAATCAAAATGAAAATGACAAAGGATTTTAACGAGGAAAGCCCTTGAACAACTCGTTCGCCGGCATAAAACCTCGGGAGGTTTTGGAAGACCTACCTTGACCAAAGTTTTACTATGATCAGTGAGTTACAAGCTCGGAAGTATGGAGAGAATTACAAAAGTGTGAGTGTGTGAAATTACATGTGTTTTTTCCTAATCTCCATACCCCTATTTATAATAAAGGTAAAATAAAAGGATAATAACCAAAAATCCCTAAAAACTAGGCATAATGGAGTTACTTGAGGAGAAAATTCTGGGCATAACTGCTGATGGTGGAAAAATCATAGTTGAATTGGTCTTCTATGAGTGCACAAGTATCTCCTAGAAAATAGGAACCGTAAAACTGCTCCCAAGTTGTTCCAGCCTCAGGATGTTGATGAAGACGTTGAGCCAAGATGTCGGTCCAAGTTGTGGACCAAGTTGTGGAGGTCAAGTTGTAGAGGTCAAGTTGTAGAGATCAGGATACTGAGGCGTCTTGACATGTTGACCTGCTTAAGATGCCAACCATATACATATAGTGAAAAATCCGTCCCCAACAGTCGTCCTCATGCATCTTAATCTGGTGGTATCCTGAGTAAGCGTCGAGGAAACAAAGGGTGGAGTGACCAGCAATAGAATCAACAAGTTTGTCGATTCTTGGAAGAGGATAGCTGTCCTTCGGGCAGGCGAGATTTAGAGTGGTGAAGTCGACACACATCCGCCATTTGCCATTTGATTTCTTCACCATGACCACATTGGCCAACCACGTTGTGTGAGTGGCCTCCTTGATTATCCCTGCACTTAAAAGTTTTTGTACCTCAGTTTTTATGGCTTCCTCCTTATCACGAGCAAAACTTCTCAATTTTTGGGGTCTAGGCTTTATGGTCGGGTTGACTTCAAGTCGGTGAACGGCGACCTCTTCCTTGATTCCCCTCATGTCTTCTACTCTCCATGCGAAGACGTCATTACTCTCCTTGAGTAGCTCAATGATTTCTGCTCGCTCCTCAACAGATAGCTGCTTTCCAATTTGAATTTTTTGGTCGGGGTAGGAAGGGTTAGTGATTACTGACTCTAGCTCATCCACAGCTTCTAACTCTGGACCATCTACGAGCTGCGGTGGTTTCAATGATGATTTCTCTGACCCTTTGTCTCTCCTCGGCCCCCAAGTGTGTAGCTTCTTCTGCTATCATATCATCCAACTTATTTGCAACCTCGCTGGTGGTGGTGGTGGTGGCCCCCGAGTTATTATCGATCTGGAGGCATAGGTTGCCTATGAGGACTTGGTCGACCATAACTACATCTGGATCGACCTCTGTGGTTTCAGAGTGACGTGTCGACTCAATCATGACCTCATCATTTGAGCGATAGGTCGACTCCTCCACATTGGTGATTGTTGACGGTCGAGTAGTTTTGGTGACCGACTGGACGGCTTGAAGTAACCATCTCATAGCCTCAATTTCTAACTCTCTTCTTTCTTTCCCGAAGAACATGGTCCGTGTAGGATCGAAGTTGTGCCTTATACGCGGCCTACTCCGGCGGGTGTGGGGAACTTGACTCGGCGATGAGGGATCGATGCCACCATTCCAAGAGCGACCTGTCCAGGAATACCAAGTATGGCGGCATAGTCACTGTTTACATCAATCACAATAAATTGTACCTTCGATACGATCCTTTGGGAGGTGTTGGCCTAGGTCGACGATCCGAGCTCTATCTCGGCTCCCAAAAGATCAACTCGATGGTTGGTGAAGCCCTCCAACCTGCCATCATATCTTTTCCAACCGCTCGTCATTAAGACCCATCTCTTTGAAAGTCTTATAGAACAAAAATGTCCTTGCGAGCCCCCGTGTCGACTCAAGAGTACGCTTCGTCGTACATCCGTCTATGAGACACAGGATGACGAGAACTTGCTCCCTAGCCGCCATATTAGTTGCCAATTCATGGGGGTAGAAGCTGATCGCTTCATCTCTGACATCTCTCCTTGGAGGCACATGTGGGGCTTTGTTGAGCTGAAAGATCTTGTGTTTGATGGCTGTGTTGCTTGCTTGCTCTGTAATGATCCCCAGGTTCAATCTAGGTTGCCTAGGTCCCTATTGTCCACCTGCTGGCTGCTCGCCTCCACCGGTTTGATTTCTTTTCACATAAGCCTCTAGTCTCCCCTGGTCGACCATCCTTTGAATGATACGCTTCAAACCCAAGCAGTCCTCCGTGAGATGACCGTGTCCTTGTGGTAATCACGGTATTTGATGTTGTCCCTTCTAAACTTGTTGCA